>CM071586.1:811451-891390 GCA_036426205.1 Ascaphus truei
AGATCCTTTTTCCCAGGGCCAGGGTTTATCCCGTTGCAGCTCCAGAGACATCACATTCATCACCCTACAGTTGTGATGCTAAAATGCTGCCCTGTTCTATAGGCACATGGGGCAGCGTTATCTTTTCTACTCTTACACCATTCACTCTGGGGTGCATGTCCTCCTTGAACATTCGCGCGTCAGACTCTCATTGATATACAGATTGTGCTGCGTGGCCCGTAGACATCTTATTGGGTGGGGTGTTACCCTTCATACGACAAAATATTCCCCCCTAAAAACTAGCTTCACATTGTAACCCCGTTTGCCCCGATCCATCTTGGCCGTAGCGATTCTACCTTTCTCTTCCGCCACCCGACCTACTCCGTCCCAAGTCTTCTGGTCATCTTGAGGCCCCGTTCGTCGGTTTACTGAAGGGGGAGGTGTCCAACTACCTTGTGCCATCACCAGTTGCGGCCTAACGGAACCCTCGAACGGCCAAGTTCTGTGTGCCGAGCAAACCGATCCGCAGCGCGGGTGGCGCTTACCAACGTCCAGAAGGAACGATTCTCGGCGCATAGTACGCTCCAATAGTTGGCGGAATAGATCGCTCAAATTTCTTCCGCCCGATGTGGCCCGGACAATAGTGAGATCGAACCATTAGTAGAAGCATGGTTGTGAGATCAATGTGCCATCATGATAATGAGAGCAATAAGTTAGCTATGAAGAGCGAAGTAAGTTAATGAATCTGCAAAGCGTAAGTATGTATTTCTATAAAATTTGACAACCATTTGTTGATGTCATCTTTAAAGGGTCGCGTCACACGTAGAGGCAAAGTGACCTAATGACAGGACGTGTTTAATGGGTTAAAGAAGTCAGTCCTAAATAGGGGCAAAGTGACCTAATGACCGGGACGTGTTTAATGGGTTTATGGGTCAGTCCCTCGTAGGAGCAAAGTGACCTAATGACAGGGCGTTGTTTAATGGATAAAGGGTCAGTTCCACATAGGGGCAATGTGAGCTAATGACAGGGACGTGGTTAAAGGGTTTAAAGGGTCATCCTACGTAGGGGCAAAGTGACCTAAAGACAGGGACATGTTTAAGGGGTTAAAGGGTCAGTCCCATGTAGGGGCAAAGTGACCTAATGACAGGGACGTATTTAATGGGATAAAGGGTCAGTCCCACGTAGGGGCTGTGACCTAATGACAGGACTGTTTTAATGGGTTAAAGAGTCAGTCCCACGTAGGGGCAAATGACCTATGACAGGGACGTGTTTAATGGGTTAAAGAGTCAGTCCCACGTAGGGGCAATGTGACCTAATGACAGGGATGTGTTTAATGGTTTAAAGAGTCAGTCCCATGTAGGAGCAAAATGACCTAATGACAGGGACGTGTTTAATGGGTTAAAGGGTCAGTCCCAAGTAGGGGCAAAGTGACCTAATGACAGGAACGTCTTTAATGGGTTAAATGGTCAGTCCCACGTAGTATCAAAGTGACCTAATGACAGGGACGTGTTTAATGGGTTAAATGGTCAATGACATGTAGGAGCAAAGTGACCTAATGACAGGGACATGTTTAATAGGTTAAAGGGGCCCGAAGGGGGGGGTGAGATGAAATTTGCGAGAAGGACTTAGAATTGATTCTTTATTGCATTCTTCATGGCCGAAACGTCGTTCCTCCTATAATAAATGTACTTTATTGATAACAAGTCCACCGGAGTGTGTTCTATAGTCACAGTTATACCTCCATTCGATGTGGGATTCCTGGGAACCCGAGGCAGATTACCCCGTTATTGTCAGTGCACCTACTTTTTACTTCCCCCTTTACCATCATTTCATAATTTATCTACAGAATACACCCCCATTCTTCACTCATTAATATATGACACGTGGTTTGATCCTCAAAATATTCTGATGGTTAAATTGCCTCTCCAAAAAAGGCCAGGGGAGCGTGTCCCGTAGTCATAAAAAATAAATGAAAACATCACATAGTACAGTAATGTTAAAATACAGTGATTGTGTGTGCGAGGCTCAAAAATGACTACTCACATGAAGGTAGCCTAAATCAAGCAGCCATCCAACTTTGGGGGTGGATGTACCCTGTGAATATGCACCAGCCACCAGCCACCAACCTCCAAGGAAGAAAAGGAAAAAGACCATATAGTGTAGACGGTATTATATTGTAACAATAGGTATACAAATGAAGGCTTACACTCTGTATGATCAAGATAGGCGAAAAATGGATAGCGGGTAACATTTATACAGGGAGTCGCGATCTCCTGGGTTCCTCGTTGTCCTCCGCTTCACCGGAACACTGTATCCACGCCGGGGCTCCCGTCACGTCACTTCCGGTGCGTCGAGAGAACCGCCGGGCCTGATGGTAGGAGTTGATTCTCGGTGTTCCTCTGTAAGCATACAACGGCAAAACGCGTAGAGTGTTTCAGTCCAGCAATACCCAAGAGGAGGAACACCAAGAATCCACTCCTACCATGTAAATATGGACTAGTAACATGATGTTACCTAAATAGATAATGTCCATTAGCTGTCAACAAAAGACAGGAGGTGCCAATGCTACATCCAATTAACAAAACATATATGGTAATAAGTACAAAGTTCAAATACTTCAATAATAATAGTAATTACTTGGTTATTTAGTTAAACCCTTTGGCCAAAGCGTTATAAGCCTGCATACCAAACGTCAAGGTATAACCAAAAATGCAGGTCCTACATTACACTGTGAACCCTCCCCTTTTACCTCTGTATGAGGGGAAAGAACCATAATAGGTCCTGTTCTTGCAGCAAAGTGAAAAGATCTCCCAAGTTAAAAAGTCGAGGAGGTGTGAGCTCTGGGGGGTGGTGCCACCTACCTCCATGCAACTGTTACCAGTCTGTAAATGATTAACACACACACATTCTCAGCTAGCTCAAACTCCTACACCCACCACATCATGAATATATATTAGCTTTCCTGATTTCAACAAAGCTAAATATATGCAAAACCAATGATCGTTAGGGACTTCATTTACATATAGGCTTAATGTGAAGTTGGCACTGTCATGCGTTACCTTCAAATAACGTGGCGTAAAGTCTCTTACTCAAAGATGGCGTTACTTCTATCAGGATTCCTGAATAGTTGATTAAAGTAAAAAAAAAAAAAAAAAGAGAGAAGAAAGGAGAGGATAAAACCAATAGGTATAGGTATGATTGAACGAACTGTGACTTTACACTTATCCTGGCCCTATAACAGACCTATCTCAGGGTGTGGATGGGAGTAACGAAACCTTTAGCTCTGACCTGACTAAGGTTCCATTCAATCCCTGCAGTAAGTATAACAGAGCTCTGGGCATCGGCGCTGTTACAGGGAACACCTCTTTAGCATACAGTACATTACCATTACACTAACGCTCGTCATTAGCCCTGTCTGTTACAGTAACGCAAGGTCTCGTTGTGGCTTAAAACTGCTCATAACGCATCATTACTGAGATGTTAATTAAAGTTAAAGGATCGTTAAATATTTAACAAACTTTGGAGGATCTACCCTATATTGAGCGGTTCTATGGGAGGAGTTATAGGGAGTGGTTATATGGGGTAATAGGAGGAGTTATAGGGAGCGGTTATATGGGTTAATAGGAGGAGTTATAGGGTGTGGTTATATGGGTAATAGGAGGAGTTATAGGGAGTGGTTATACAAAGCTCTTGGAAGAGTTATTAAGAATGAGTTAATATAGGGTACTTAGAGGAATTAAAGGGAGGGGTTATATGGGGCAGTAGGAGGAGTTGTAGGGAGCGGTTATATTGGGTAATTGGAAGTGTTATAAGGAGAGGTTAAATGCGGTTATGGGAGGTGTTATAGGGACAAGTTATATGAAAAATAAAATGAGGTATAGGAGGAGGTAATATTTCAACAACATACCCAATTTGGGTGTAAATTACCAGCACCTCTGGACAGATCAGAAAGATTAGTTTGATGCATAATGACTATTAAAATGAAAAAAATCCCTCTGCTTTCGCTGAGTCCCCTTTGATAGCCCCATTGAATCCCATTCCTTTACCAGCCCAATTATCTGCACTAACTCTGGGCCTATGTAACATAACGGGACCTCCCTACTCTCTCCGCAGCTCTTGCACTATGTGAAGAAGGTGCGCTTGAGACTGAGCAGTGGGAGGGAGCTCTTCTTTAACGAGAACGGGGACCCACCTGCGGTGTATGATATAGTGAACTGGCAGCTGAGCCCGGAGGGCGGAATAAAACCGGTCAAGGTGGGCAGCTACGATACCGGAGCTGCCATAGGACAGGTTTTCACCATCAATGCTAGTGCCGTGCATTGGGCGTCAGGTGGAAGGGAGGTAAGGTACTGCCATGGAGAGGAGATACATGTATAATGAGTGGTTATATGAGGTAATAGGAGGCATTATAGGGAGGTATGGTACTGCCATGGAGAGGAGATACATGTATAGCGAGTAGTAGCAGGAGGCGTTATAGCGAGCTGTTATATGGGCGATAGGAGGAGTTATAGTGAGCGGTTTTATGGGGCAATAGGAGGAGTTATATGGATCTTTGAATTGGGCAAGGGGTGGAACTACTTGACATAAATTTACCCGCTCATTCTTTTACTTACAAAATGCCTTCTCTGTCCCACTGTGGTTCGATAAAATGACTCAACCTTCAACTTTCATTGCTGGTGACAACGTGTCATGTCCCAATCATCTTGTCTGTCTCAGCCAGTCAGGACCGAGTTTGTCCTTTTTATAGTACTGTATCCGAGTCATATCTTTCTCTTATACACTTCATCCTTCCCAATTCTCCTCCAGGTCCCTCTCTCTCTCTGCAGTAGCAGTTGTCCCCCTGGTTTCAGGAAGGCAGCATTGAGAGGGAAGCCTGTCTGCTGCTTCCAATGTGTCCTCTGTCCCCAAGGAGAGATCTCCAACCAAACAGGTGAGAAGATCTTAGAAGAACTAGAAAAACAACATCAATTCTGAATATAACGTGATAGATTATTACATTCATTATTTTTGTGTCTCTTTCAGACTCTGTTGATTGCTTTAAATGTCCATGGGATATGTGGCACAATCTCCAACGGGACACATGCCTCCCAAAGTCCAGAGAATTCCTCTCCTTTGAAGAACCATTGGGTGCCACCTTGGCTGCTACAAGTGTCTCCTCATCTTTAGTCCCAGTTGTCATGGTTGGACTTTTTATTCACTTCAAGAACACTCCCATTGTCAGAGCCAATAACTACACCCTAAGTTGTCTTCTCCTGTGGTCCCTGTCCCTCTGCTTCCTCTGCTCTTTGATTTTCATTGGTTATCCCCAACCTGAGATGTGTCTTTTGCGCCAGGTAGCTTTCGGTATGGTCTTTGCCCTTTGTGTCTCATGTATCTTGGCCAAAACCATCATGGTGGTCATTGCCTTCCAGGCCACCAAGCCTGGTAGCAACCTAAGGAAGTGGACCAGCAACCGAGTGTCATATCTTGTTGTTATTGTATGCATTCTAATTCAATCTTTTCTCTGCATCGTCTGGCTCTCATTCTCACCTCCGTTCCCAGAACACAACACCCAAACTAAACCTGGGGTCATTATCATTGAGTGTAATGAGGGCTCCCCCATCGCCTTCTGGTGCATGTTGGGATTTCTTGGCCTTCTGTCTACTGTTAGCTTCATTGTTGCCTTCCTGGCCAGGCAGCTCCCCGACAGCTTCAACGAGGCCAAGTTCATCACCTTCAGCATGCTGGCCTTCCTCAGTGTTTGGGTATCCTTTATCCCGGCATCCCTCAGCGCACGTGGCAAGTACACCGTGGCCATGGAGGTCTTCGCCATCCTGTCCTCCAGCTGGGCTCTGGTGGTCTGCATGTTTGTGCCCAAATGTTTCATCATATTGTTCCGACCCGACATGAACTCGAGAGAACGCCTCATGGGGAAAGACAGAGGTCGGACTCACAAGGTCAAATAAATGTAAAATTGTAATTGTTGCTGGGTGAAAAACTCTGTTTGTAACGGAATAAATAAATGGCAGAGAAGAAGTGACAGAATGAATGTGTAGGTTTCAATTATTAATGATCAAGAGTATGTGCGAGTAAATTAATTACTGTAACAGTGAAGAAACAAGGTACACGGTGACACATCAGTAAACTTATGCAAATTATGTATCGGCGTACTCCGTGCACAGAGAGAAGCCGCCTCTCCTTGCACAGCTCTCACAGGCGATCGCACTGCTTTTATTTACATTTTAATTCTCGTGTACGGGAGCAGGGGTTCTCCGGAGGAAACCACATACATTTTAATGGGCAACCTCAATGAAAAATATGCAATGCAAAAAAAAATACAATCAACGTTTTTCGTACTTTTGACATCTTCACCATCCACCTTCGATTCCAGCAGCAACAGCAGGAACCTCTTGACACTAAACGCAATGATCCTCAACAGCTGCTAAATTCGTCTTCTTTCTTTGTAATCCAATACAATGGGTGGATATTGTCCCTTCAGCTTCTTAAACTCTAATGAGCCACGACAGGTCTTATGTAAGGCCTGTGACATCACATTTGAGTGTCAAATGGTACACCCCCAATCCGATTGGCTGGTGTACCATGTGACAGGGTTCTTTTTTTTTTTACAGGAGGTGTCGTCATCTTATAGAAGGCACGTCACATCCTTTAAAAATAAATGGATGCCATCCCATTGTACTACAATACAACCGATCAGATTTTGAGATATACCATGTGAGGCATCACATGGTACACATCCAATCCGATTTTTTTAATTACCGTGTGACAGCTTCCATTTTTTTAATAAGGATGTGACATCATCTTAAAAGGATTATGTCACATTCTTTTTTTTTTCAATTGGTGCCATCACATGGTACTTCAACCAATCAGATTGGGGGTGTACCATGTGGTATATCTCACAATACGAACTTTAGAGAATAGGCCCCTAAGTGTACGTATACAGCGCTTATTTGCTGCAGGGTTTTCGGTTCACTTGGTGCTGAGGGGATCCATTCCACCTGAACCTGACTGGCTGGGTTAGATGCTGCTTCTCCGTACACCTCTTAGAACCCCGTACCCCTGCATCGGAACTACTGTACCTATTGATTTATTACAGTGGTTTCTGGTTATTGGTGGTGATTGTAATATTATTCTCCACAAGATTTTTTAATATCCACGTGTTATTTAAACTTACCTCAACCGGACTCGGCAGCACTGACTCTGGACTCTGTTCTCCTTTGTGTTTTAGGTTTAATGAAGGATCGATATTTCAGGACCGTTATAGCGCGATCCGTTACAACGCGAATCCGCTTATAGCGCTGGGCAAGCGTGGCTCCCAATTTTCGTACTTATGAATACTTTACAACACGATTGTTGGTGTCTTAAATACTTTAATGTACAATGCATACAATTGTACATTATTTCTAGCGCGCTCCGCTTATAACGCGATGTTATTCTTTGGATCCCAAGCACAGCGCTATAAGGGGGTTGAGCTGTAGATAGTCAGATGGGGCAGTTGGCACTCCCATAAATAAAGAGATAGTTTGCTGGTGCATGTCCCATAAGGATAATATAAAAATACGCTACCGTGTAATCCAGGGAATAAACAGACAGAATACAGCGGAGTAGTATAGAAAAAAAAGTGTATTAGTGAAAATGGAACTTCAAAACACCAACGTTTCAGCCCTCGCAGAGGGACCTTCCTCAGCACCCTGAGATAAGGCAACAGGAACACTCCAAAGTGCAAAAACTTCCCTCTGGCATGTAAAAAAAAGCAGAAATGACATAAGGCAAATGTGTATTAAACAACGTAATTAAAAGCATATGTATGACTGCCAACTCACGTGGTAAAGGATTAAATCAGGTGTTTCAAGATTTCTGATCTGGAGCAGTTATAGGGCAGGAACTCTCCCGGACCATAAATGAAAAAATATTGGTTGAATTTTGGGTGTGGATTTTGGGGGGGCAGTTTAATTTGTATGAGACTGCAGAGGATAAAACTGAGGCCCGGGGGGTTACTTGCAGGGGGAAGGGAGAAAGGTACAGTATGGGCAGTGGCAGTGCCAGCCTCCCCCCCACACACACACACACACACTACTATACCATGATATGTATACAGAGCACAGGTACATAACGGGCAGTGCCAGCCTCCCCCTCACACACTACTACAACATGTATACAGAGCACAGGTACAGCGCGGGCAGCAGCAGTGCCAGCCTCCCCCTCACACACACACACACACACACACACACACTACTACACCATGAAATGTATACACAGCACAGGTACATAACGGGCAGTTCTATAAATTTTGCACTCACGTGTTTAACGTGAAATGAAAGCGTTGTGGTTATTCAAAGTTACCAACTTATGTCTCCAGACAGGTACTCCAGATCCACACAGAGAGGGGGGGAAATTCCATATACAAAAAGAGGGGAAAAGCAAAATAGTATAGTACTGTTTTTAATGTTAAAAACACAAAGTATTCCACTTACATAAGTGCCTTTGTTTGAGAGCATTCAGACCACACTGGGTCATAGGGTCAGACAAAATATTCACAGCAAACAGCATCCGCTCCACGGCCGTCACAGCAGGTACTGGGCTGATTAAAGTTGTCCCCCACTCCAGATGTCATCAACAAGGGCTCCTTTAGTGGTCACTGATATCACCCAACGCGTGGGGAACATATATAACATTTGGGATAAAGGAATTTACATTGAATAACATTGAGCTTTATGCATTAATCGCATTCTTTCTGTTTATGAGTCTGTGGATTGTGTTTGGTTAGGCGGCTCTTTGCGTTTCGCCTGTTTATTCTAGTCAGTCCCGGATTGCTGTGTTATAACCCCGTGGGCTGTGTTGCGTTGTAGGGGCGTTTGTACTCACGGTTACCGGCGAGTCCAGCGCTCTACCTGGGAGGGGGGCAGGTATGGTATAATGGCTTGCTTAGCGGACTTAGCTCATGCAGTTCCTGCATTTGTAGGCCCTCTCCACCCTCCCCATAAACGGAGGCGAATTAGGAAAGAAGGGGCGAAATGTGAACTCCTTTCCCTGCTGCCCATGCGGGACTCAGTTCCTCCGTTCCTCTCTTTCGCCGGTTCAGACTGTGAGCTTGCGTCTTCCAGGATCAGCTACTCCTCTTCACCAGCGTCGGGGCCTTGGGAGCCACCTGTGTCGTGTCGTGGATGGCAGCAGCTGTTGATGGCGAGGTAGGACGTAGAGTGTCGAGATGGGGTTGGCCCTTTTCTGCCGTATACCTGGATACTCTGTGTTCTGGCGCCGTAAGTGAGGTATTTCAGCTACCATTGGGTCCCGCTGTTTAGTTTCTCTCGGGGTCCCGGATTATCTGGAGTGACAGGGTTGCACTTTAGGATAGTCCGCCGGATAACTGGGTAGGCAAAGCAAAACTGGGTGCAGGGGCTAACTTGGGGTTAACTTGGGTGTCAGGCCTCTGGCTCTTTTATTTGGCCCACATCTGTTTTTGACCTGCCAGTCTCTTGGATGCCCTGACCGGAGGGTCCACCGTGTCCGGCCTTTGGAATCTGGAGGGGCCTGCACTCCAATCTGCAGGTGGGTTTAATCCCAGCGCCTTTGCAAATTGTGGGATATCTTCCGGATGCCTGATTGTAAGGTATTTGCCATTCTTTTGCACCAGAAGCTTAAACGGAAATCCCCATTTATACTTAACCTCGTTGTCACGGAGCACTGTGGTCAGCGGATTCATTTCTTTACGCCGGTTTACCGTGACTTTGGACAGGTCATTGTATATTTGAAGGGGGTCGTCATTAAACTTGACAGGCTCTTGAACTCGGCAGGCCTCCATTATTTGCTCCTTTATGGCATATCTGTGGAGGCGGGCTAAGACATCCCTTGACCGGTTAGGGTCTTCAGACCGCGGTCCCAGAGCGCGGTGGGCTCTATCCATCTCCAGGTCTTTATGGGTAAGATCTTCACACATTGACTTGAAAAAGTCTAGGAGATATGGTTTGAGCTGACCAGGAAGAACCGATTCCGGTATACCGCGGATTCTGATGTTCTGACGTCTGTCGCAATTCTCCTGGTCTTCTAAGCTGTCCCTCAGACTGCTCACCTCTGCTCCCAAACGATAGATCTCTTTCGCCGCCTCCTCTTGGGACTGCAGGGTGTCAGCCATTTTAGTTTCTAAGGCCGTGGTGCGCTCAGTGAGGCCCGTTATCCCTTGCTTTAATTCCATGACCGCAGCCCGCAAATCTGCCTGCAGCGAGGCATGAAGTTTGTTCAGCATGGAGGCTATTAGCTCCTGCATGTAGTCTCTGGTGAGCCCTTCTTCTGGTTGCGGAGGCGTTTCGTTGCGGTCTCGCTCCGTTGCTGCCTGCTTGGTCCCGCGTTCGCTAGTGGAGCCGGCGCCATCTTGGCTTTTCAAGACAGCCTCTGAGCTCCGCTGTGAGGAAGAGAAAAATTTTGCGACTCCCTGAGCCGTTTGGGCTTTCAGTCTGTCCGTCATTTCTGCCGCGGATGTTGTCTGCAAGGTATTTTATTAATCCTGCTAATTTTTTTGTGGGGGGTAAAAGTTTATTTCGCTGAAATTATGCGAGGATCTGTGGAGCTCCTCTCCTTCACGACCGTCCTCATCGGCGTCCTGGACACGCCCCCATGGAGGATAACTTTAATCAGCCCAGTACCTGCTGTGACGGCCGTGGAGCGGATGCTGTTGCTGTGAATATTTTGTCTGACCCTGTGACCAAGTGTGGTCTGAATGCTCTCAAACAAAGGCACTTATGTAAGTGGAATACTTTGTGTTTTTAACATTAAAAACAGTACTATACTATTTTGCTTTTCCCCTCTTTTTGAATATGGAATTTCCCCCCCTCTCTGTGTGGATCTGGAGTACCTGTCTGGAGACATAAGTTGGTAACTTTGAATAACCACAACGCTTTCATTTCACGTTAAACACGTGAGTGCAAAATTTATAGAACTTCCAGCATTGAAGTTAATTTGCTGAAGTAGACAATATTGCACTATTTGGTGTTTTTACACTCTTTTACATGTCCTGATGTGATTTGCGCACCTGTTTCTCCTTCGTTTGCTGATTGAATTTGGTTTGAATTCTACATCAGGAGCTGCACTCATTAAGGATACTATATCATCTGTGTTACCTTTGATCTGTTGTGATATTATTTGCGCTTGATTTTTCCTTGCACATAACGGGCAGTGCCAGCCTCCCCCTCACACACTACTACACCATGTATACAGAGCACAGGTACAGCGTGGGCAGTGCCGGCCTCCCCATCACACACAGGAAGGGGAGGAGCTGTGAGCCAAGATGGCGGCAGACCCTGGAGGAGGGAGAGGAGTTGGAAACAGGTCTCAAGATGATCTGAATGTGGATAAGAAATTTTCCCTGGAAGCTAAAGTGCACAAATGTTTGCAAAAGAAAGAATCAGAAAATATGGAAAAATAGATGAATGAAAATGTTGGACAGAAAGAGGCTGAAATGGAGAATATTGAAAGTACTCAGAACCAGACGGGTAAGAGAACTGCGGCTAAAACAGCCCAAAGTCTAATGAAGCCATGAGTAAAAGGCAGGCAGAACATGAGAAAAGGAGACTTGGGGTCACAGAAATTATTATCCAACAAATTAGTAAGGACATACACACTAATGCACAGGCAACTACAGCTACACCTGACATAGAGACCCTGCATACACCTGTACCTGAGACAAAGACCCTGCATATAACTGCACCAAAAACAGAGACCCCACATACTGTACAACTGTACCTGACACAGAGACCCTGCAAGCAGCTGAGGGGAGCAGACAGGTGCAGGAATTAGCAGCCACACCCAAGGCAGACAAACTGCAAGCTGAAATGGAGAATACTGAAAGTCCAGCTCAGAACCAGACGGGTAAGAGAACTGCGGCTAAAACCAGCCAAAGGTCTAATGAAGCCAGGAGTAAAAGGCAGGCAGAACATGAGAAAAGGAGACTTGGGGTCACAGAAATTGTTATCCCACAAATTTGTAAGGACATACACACTAATGCACAGGCAACTACAGCTACACCTGAGACAGAGACCCCGCAAGCAGCTGCACCTGACGCAGTGACCCCGCAAACAGCTGCACCTGAGACAGAGACCCCGCAAACAACTGTACCTGATGCAGTGACCCCGCATACAGCTGCACCTGAGACAGAGACCCCGCAAACAACTGTACCTGACGCAGTAACCCTGCATACAACTGTTCCTGACGCAGTAACCCTGTATACAACTGTACCTGACACAGAGACCCTGTATACAACTGTACCTGACACAGTGGCCCTGTATGCAACTATACCTGATACAGAAAATCTGCATGACACGGAGACACTACAAGCAGCTGAGGAGAGCAGACAGGTGCAGGAATTAGCAGCCACACCCAAGGCAGACACGCAGCAAACAGCCCAAGCTGAGAGCCTGAATAATGCTGTCAATACACCTGAGACAGAGCAGCAAACAGCCCAGGCACAGGAAGAAGTGTCTGAAATAGAAATGGCTGAAGCAGTGGAAAATGCTGAAGCAGTAGAGGCTTTTGAGGCACATCAAATGGAGATTCCTAAAGTGGGAGAGAAATCCATACAGCCTGCAGCAGCATCAAAGCCCTTAGCAGAAACAGGAGCAGCAAAAGCAAAGTCCTTAGGTTAAGCAGGAACTGCAGCAAAACCAACAGGAGCGGCTGAGCCAGCTCCCCCCAAGCAGGCAGCATGGAGTACAAGACGCCCAGGTACATCTTATAATTCATTTGATGATGCCAGAAAGCGCAGGAACGTAGTCAGACTGCATTATTGGGGGGATATGGTTCCTATACCGGACAGATTTGTCATAGGAAATAACTTGATCAAAGTTTCTCTTGGCTTCCAACCCAGTGAGGTGTATGCTTTGTTACGTGCTCCTAATAGCAGGAACTATCAAGTCAGCTTTAAGACACCAGAAGGGCTAGAAAAATTCTGGTTTCGTTATAGAGAAGTGAAGGATAATCCAGAATGGGAATTTTTCAAAGTTATCCAAGTATCTCGCCCTGTGACCGTGGAAGTAAATATTATTTTTGTTATTAAGACTGTAGCGGTAAAAGATATACGTTTTTGGCTGCAAAGACAGTGCGATATTCAGTCCGGATGCTGAAGGTTTCTGGAATGGGGGCTACAAGGTTTCTGAAAATGGGGGCTGAAGGTTTCTGGAATGGGGGCTACAAGTTTAAAGTTAATCTCAGGTACACACACAATGTGGCATGTCACCTCCCAAACGCCATATATTTTTGAAGGGATCGCGGGCGATATTTTTATTGGGGACAGCCTAAAAAGTGTTTTAAATGTGATTCCCCCAGGCACTTAAGCTCAGCGTGTGATAAAATCAGGTGCACTTTATGTGGTTCAATTGGTCATCACATCTCTGAGTGTGACAAGGACATAGTGTGCAACCTGTGCTATAAATGTGGTCATTCCTATTAATATTGCCAAGAAGCCGAACACAACCATTATGGGCAGAATGAAATGTGTAGTGTACAGATAACCGCATCTCCTAGTGATAAAGAAAATACCACAGAGTCATCAGAAAGTCTTCAACTTGCACCTGTAGAAGAGGTTTTAAAGTCTCTGGGTCTGACATATACGCTTCCAGCCCAAAGGGGGTCAGACGGAGAACACAGGAGCAATCTGAGTTTTGTACCAAACACAGAGAATTCAACTCAGGAAGGTGATGTAACCCACAAAGATGGCGACAAACCCCACAAAGATGGCGGCGAACCCCGCAAAGATGGAGGCAAACCCCGCAAAGATTGCAGCACAACTCACGAAGATGGCGATAATGAATGGGAAACAATAAAAAATAAAAACAAGACTGCCCAAACCAGCTCAGCTGGAAAGAAAACTACAGAAACTGGAGATAAAGAAACTGTCCAAGAAGAGATCTCGCTGCACAATACCTATGAGGTTTTGGAGGAAAAGAGTTGGGGTGAAAAGATGGATGACGCAGACCCCGATATGTCGGAGATTCAGACCTCGCAGCGGTCTGGATCTATTCAGGACATTGAGCTGGCCGGATCATCAAATAAGAGAAATCTGCCATCAGAGAGTCCCCCCGGGAGAAAGAAAATGGTCAACCAGAAAAATGGTGCTAAAAACAAAAAAAAGGATGGTGGTGATTCACTAAATATGCCAAAGTGCCCCTCTCCGCTGAAAGTGGCAACTAATTAATGTGAATAGTATTAAGGGGAAAAAGACAAGGACAGAAGCCTTTTCTATTCTAAAGGACATTAAGAATTAGATTTTCTTTTTGCAGGAAACTTGCCTGATTACTTTGTGTTATTTATCTATCAGTAAAGTGTATATAGCAGGGGGAATCTGAGAGGTTGGAGAGAGGCGTTTAGGTATCTTTGAAAAGTGAATCTCTCTAAGATAAATGTTATGTTTGTGATTTTCTGGGTGTTATTCTGTAAGTATTGTGTGTATTTGTAAATATTTGTATTTTGTATTTAAAATAAAAAAAAGATTCCCCTCACACACATTACTACACCATGTATACACAGCACAGGTACAGCGCGGGCAGCGGCAGTGCCAGCCTCCCCCCCACACACACTACTACACCATGTATACACAGCACAGGTACAGCGCGGGCAGTGCCAGCCTCCCCCTCATATACACTACTACACCATGTATACACAGCACAGGTACAGCGCGGGCAGCGGCAGTGCCAGCCTCCCCCTCACATACACTACTACACCATGTATACACAGCACAGCTACAGCGCGGGCAGCGCAGCCTCCCCCTCACACACACTACTACACCATGTATACACAGCACAGGTACAGCGCGGGCAGCGGCAGTGCCAGCCTCCCCCTCACACACACTACTACACCATGTATACACAGCACAGGTACAGCGCGGGCAGTGCCAGCCTCCCCCTCACACACACTACTACACCATGTATACACAGCACAGGTACAGCACGGGCAGTGCCAGCCTACCCCTCACACACACTACTACACCATGTATACACAGCACAGGTACAGCGCGGGCAGCGGCAGTGCCAGCCTCCCCCTAATAAACACTTCCATATTTTAGTTTCCATATGAAATTCACATAGCTCAGATAATTAAACAATTTCAGAGCATAATAACCTCTCAAGGCAGAAAGTTTCCAAAGTCCGTTACCTCGTTGGGAATGTGTTATTCTCAGACGAGCAGTCCCAACGCGTACGCATAAAATGAACTCATTATCTCATTAAAAGAAATTGCCTTAAACCATTTCAGCGCCGCAGCGGTAACAATGTATGTGCTCTGCATATTATGTTCTGCACTGTGATGCTGTTTATTCCAGCAGTGTGAGGGTTACTGCTTATTTATCCTCCAGGGGAACTGAAATTCCCTAACAGCAAAATTGACCCTGTATAAAAAGGGGCTTTCATATAGAAACGGTATGAGACCGACGCAGAAGAGGTGAGTGTATCCTGTCATCATGCACACAGCTCTGTCACTGCACCTCCATCCTGTCCTGCAGCCCCTTACACACACAGCTGTCATTGCACCTCCATCCTGTCCTGCAGCCCACCTACACACACACAGCTCTGTCACTGCACCTCCATCCTGTACTGCAGCTCCCTTACACACACACAGCTCTGTCACTGCACCTCCATCCTGTCCTGCAGCCCGCTTACACACACAGCTCTGTCACTGCACCCCCATCCTGTCCAAACAGCTCTTTTGAGATCAGTATCCTGTGTACTCAAAAATATCTCTTAGCAATAATAGGTTATTAAATATTGCTCCCCTTCTCACTGTACAGCCCTGCCACTCACTAATCAGTGTATCTAACACACAACTTAACCTAACAAAAATAAATCTTAGCGAAAATCTTGTAGTCAGCGGTTAATAACGCTATGGGTCTCCAACTCTTTAAATCACGTTTACTGCCTCTTTATATAATAATACTAATAAGGATTCCTGCGGGGAGTTTCCTAGTTCTTGGGAGAGTAACATGGAACTGTAACGCTGAGCTGGGAGCGGGAGAAAAACATCCTTGTAGCATTTATACAACTCTGCCGTCAGTCCTTCTGCTCCAGGAGATTTCTTTCATTGTAATAGGACTATAGCATCATCCATCTCGGAGTTACTGATGGGGTCTTATAAAAAGGCTTCTGTCTCTTCCTTATCAAGGGTTGGTCATCTTAACCGATTTAGAAACTGCCCTATCTCACTCAGTGCCGGGTCTTCTGATGTATATAAATCACTGTAGGAACTTGAGACTAGTTCTTGTATTCTCCTGATTTGTCTGCATCATTACGCCCTCCTCATGTAACAGACCTGGAATAATTTCCCTATCTCTCCCCCCCCTTACATAACCCAAAGGGGTCAGGAGAAAAAGATGTCCAGATAGTCCCAACCCTGCTCTCCTCCTGCAGAGTTTATACCTGTTATGCTGGACCTCTAGCATCTTCCTCTTCATTTCTGCTATCTCTTTTTCCAAACCTTCTCTCCCCAGCTGTAGTTCTGAATACAGTCTTGTAAGTTTATTTATCAGCTGAAGATACTGAATATATATATATATATATAGGCTGCACAACTTCCCGGGTGTCCTCTACTACAGGGGACTCTCCACTGGGGACGACTCACTGTCCTGGGGGGCACTATTATGCGCTGTCTCAGGACACTCCCTAAAAGAATGACCCTGCCCCCCACAGAAATGACACGTCAGAACATTAGGGCAGAGAACGATTGTGCCCCAGAACCTCACAGTGACCGCACCTCATTGTGTCACAGCCTGCACTTAAATGTCTGTGTGTACCACATTTAAAGTAAAGCTTGGGCTGGCCATTGTAGAAACCGACCCATCTATCCCCTTAACCTTTGCCATGTTACTGCCCCCTGTGGTTGCCCGTCTGTGCCTGGAGCTTGTTTCTGTGCCCTGTTACTGCCCCCAGTGGAGTGGTTGGCCGGTCTGTGCCTGGAGCCTGTCTCTGTGCTGTGTTACTGCACCCAGTGGTTGCCCCGTCTGTGCCTGGAGCCTGTCTCTGTGCTGTGTTACTGCACCCAGTGGTTGCCCCGTCTGTGCCTGGAGCTTGTTTCTGTGCCATGTTACTGCCCCCCGTGGAGTGGTTAGCCGGTCTGTGCCTGGAGCCTGTCTCTGTGCTGTGTTACTGCCCCCAGTGGTTGCCCCTTCTGTGCCTGGAGCTTGTTTCTGTGCCCTGTTACTGCCCCCAGTGGAGTGGTTGGCCGGTCTGTGCCTGTATCCTGAAGGAGTGTACCTGTTCCGGTTGAGGAGAGGCAATTCAGCGGGCACCACGAGGCAGGGAAAAAAGCCCATTTCTGGGTGAAACGCGTTAGAGGTGCAGGGGTATGCTTTTCCCCCCCTCTTTTTAACTTTGCTTTAATAATGGAAATGTTATACAGCACAGTCCAGCTTCCGCAACTTTTTTTTTTTCCCTGCCTCGTGGTGCCCGCTGAATTGCTTCTCCTCAACCGGAACAGGTACACTCCTTCTGCTTACTACATCAGCCATGGAGCACACAGAACCGGCGTCTATACCACATGTGAGTACAAGTGCTGCTTAAAGAGAGCTACCCCAGGCATATAGGTTTATCTAGTTCAGGGAGACTGCAGAGGTCAAGGGGGGGGTTAAAAGACTCCCCACTTACAACTCCGCACATCTATGCCATACCTTGTGCCATCTAGGGGGTTTATGCATATAGCCTCAAGCATGCATCATCACACCAAGTGATCCGGTTTAAATGCAGTCAGAAATATTCATTCTCCAATTATTGTGGGTTTATACAAAGCTCTGTAGCACTGGTTGATTGGGGCCATCCACCCATATACTTTTTTCCTGTGCCTGTATCCTGTCTCTGCGCTATGTTACTGCCCCCAGTGGTTGCCCCGTCTGGAACTGGAGCATGTCTATGTGCCATATTACTGCCTTCCGTGGTTGCCCCGTCTGAGACTGGAGCTTGTCTCTGTGTGGTATAACTGCCCCCAGCAGACGATTCCTCTGTATCTGGGTTGTGTCTCTTCATGCATTTCTCAGGAGGCTCAAACTCTGTAAATAACATCCCCCTCTGCTATTCCTGCAGCTCTGTCACTGAACCTCCATCCTGCCCCATATAACCCCTCCAGGCTGAGAGAATGAGCATGGAAAAAGGGTGATTATTATCTTCAACATGAGCACAGCTTTGAATTAAGTGAATGACGGGTGTCTCCTTTTCCCAGGGCCAGCGTTTATCCCATGCAGCTCCCGGAGACATCACATTCATCACCCTACAGTTTGTGATGCTAGAACATGCTGCCCTGTTCTATAGGACAATGTGGCACGTTATTCTATTCTACTCTACACCATTCACGCTGGGGTGCCGCCTCCATAATGCCGAACTCAGGGGGATTGTGGAGGCTGGAGACATCTTAATTGGTGGGGTGTTACACCTTCATGGGGACAAAATATACCCCCAAATTAGCTTCACAGAGGAACCCGCCCCGATCACCTGCAAAACGTAAGATGTATTTCTTTCCAATTTGACTTAATCATTTGTTGATGTCATCTTTAAAGGGTCAGTACCACGTAGGGGCAAAGTGACCTAATGACCAGGACGTGTTTAATGGGTTAAAGGGTCAGTCCTACGTAGGGGCACAGTGACCTAATGACTGGGATGTGTTTAATGGGGTAAAGTGTCACTCCCATGTTGGGGCAAAGTGACCTAATGACAGGGATGTGTTTAATGGGTTAAAGGGTCAGTCCCACGTAGGGGCAAAGTAACCTAATGACTGGGATGTGTTTAATGGATTAAAGTGTCACTCCCACGTAGGGGCAAAGTAACCTAATGACTGGGATGTGTTTAATGGGTTAAAGGGTCAGACCCACGTAGGGGCAAAGTGACCTAATGACCAGGACGTGTTTAATGGGTTAAAGGGTCAGTCCTACATAGGGGCACAGTGACCTAATGACAGGGACCTGATGGTTAAATTGCCGCATCAGATTTCCCATCCCCCACTCTCACGCCCAGGTTGCGGCTTGATAATTACCAGCGTGTCCAGGCCATGCGGTTTGCCGTGAAGGAGATCAACAGGGACCTTGAGCTTCTACCCAACATCACCTTGGGTCTCCATATCTATGACTCTTGTACTGTGATGCAGAGGGCAGTAGCAGGAACCCTACAGGTGCTGACTGGGCATGGGCCGCCTGTGCCCAATTACAGGTGCCATCGAGGTGTCCCCTTGGCAGCTGTCATCGGCCATGCAATCTCTACAAACACCATTATGATGGCTCATATCCTGGGGCTGTACCGTTACCCGCAGGTAAGGTTGAGTTTGCTGTCCATGGTGCTGAAATAATCATTGGAGGATGAGCATTCCGCATACTAGTCTGCCTGTGTATTATACATGTAATTCCACATAGTCAGATACTGTAGTTTAATTTCTTAGGGATGTCTGAATTGGGGGAGTGTTTGTCAACCAAGTGTTATCTTTTCCCTTATCCCAACATGTCCTTATCAGAGAGCCAATACAGATAAGGGGAGTTGGGGAGATGGTCTCTAGCTGTAGATGCATTTGCTGAACCCACAGAGACATCACTCACAAGAGAGCCGGCGGAGGAAATCCCACACCTACCAAGTCTTACTTTACAAAAATAATTTAAAAAAATAAAAAGGTCTCACTCCCATAATACAATAATAGAGATTAAAGTGTCCTCAGACATGGCAGATTTGATCAGCACAAGGAAAAAGGAAACCCGTGTCAGTAAGACATGCAGATCACATGATGTACGTAGCTGTAACAGACATTATTGCACCAGTTAACACAATGCATGTTGTTTAGCCGAATGCAATATATACCATGAGATTTAATGCAGTGATAAATGTCAAAAGTCTGCCGGACGCCAAACTGTTGTAAAACTAGCGCCAAAAACAGTGAAGGAATCTCGTTGGAAGTTTTCCCTTTGATAAATGTGAAACTGTTATTATTTTTGCTCCAGTTTGGCATCTTGGAGACTTTTATAATTGTAGCCATCCAAATCCTGGAACTAATTCTGGCATCTTCCTCTTAACAGATCAGCTTCTACTCCACAAGTGCCCTCCTGAGCGACCGGACACAGTTCCCTTCCTTCTTCAGGACTGTCCCCAGCGACGCCTTCCAGTCCCAGGGACTGGCCCAGCTTGTGTTGTACTTTGGCTGGACTTGGGTGGGACTTGTGGCTGTTGACAATGATTATGGGCAGCAGGGCATCCAGGTCATCAGTAGAGAGATACTTAAGGCTGGAGCTTGTGTGGCCTTCACGGAGAACATCATTATAAGTCAGCCTGACCGTAACGCTCCATACATTGCTCAGGTCATGAAAGAGTCAACAGCCAAGGTTGTGGTTGTCTTCTCCCCTGGTTTAGATTTGACCTTTATATTAAATGAGATGATGAGACAGAAGGTGGCAGGGAAGATATTGTTAGCCAGTGAAAGTTGGTCCACCGCCCCCTTCCTATCAGTGGACAAATACTCAGGACTTCTTTCTGGAACAATTGGCTTTGCTCTCCCCAGTGGGAAAATCCCAGAGTTTAAAGAGTTCCTCAACAGTATCCACCCCTCCATGTCTACAAGAGGAGAGTGGGTGAAGATATTCTGGGAGGAAGTTTTCAGCTGCAAGTTCCAAGACCTGAAAAACGTAACAGGTTCATCAGGGACTTCAACAAAACAGTGTACAGGAGCAGAAAACCTAGAAGGCATCCAGAACAGCTATAATGATGTCTCTGACTTAAGGGCAACATACAATGTCTATACTGCAGTTCGTGTTGTAGCCAAAGCTTTGCAAGATTTGATCGACTGCCATGAAGGAGAAGGGCCATTCTCACATGGAAGATGCTCAGATATTTGGAGTTTCAGACCATGGCAGGTAGAGATCTTTAACAAACCCAAAATTAGAGAACAGCATAATGCAGAAGTAATGATTCTAAACACCTTATGATTGACCGAAAGATTAGAGATGAGATTACGTTGTGCAGAGCTTTCCAAACCTCATAGGTTTCTTCTCTGAGAGTACTGTGGCAGCACAGATAGAAGGAAACATGTATCTTCTCACCACTCCACGTCCCTCCTCATCACCTCAGGAGTAATATGTGTATTTCTAAGTGGGCTGCCAGATTACACATGAAGAAGAAATGTATGAGGTTTGGTAAACTCTGTACATTAGAATTTCATCTCTGAAGAAATCTCCTCAAAGGTTCCCAGGAATAAAAGGGAGGGGTTATATGGGGCAGTAGGAGGAGTTGTAGGGAGCGGTTATATTGGGTAATTGGAAGAGTTATAGGGAGAGGTTAAATGGGGCAATAGGAGGTGTTAGAGGGACCCGTTATATGGAAAAATAGAATGAGGTATAGGGGAGGTAATATGTCAACAACATACCCAATTTGGGTGTAAATTACTAGCACCTCTGGACAGATCACAAGGATTAGTTTGATGCATAATGACTATTAAAATGATAAAAGTCCCTCTGCTTTCGCTGAGTCTCCTTTGATAGCCCCCATTGGATACCATTCCTTTACCAGACCCATTGTCTGCACTAACTCTGGACCCATGTTACATAACGGGACCTCCCTACTCTTTCCGCAGCTCTTGCACTATGTGAAGAAGGTGCGCATGAGACTGAGCAGTGGGAGGGAGCTCTTCTTCAACGAGAACGGGGACCCACCTGCGGTGTATGATATACTGAACTGGCAGCTGAGCCGGGAGGGCGGAATAAAACGGGTCAAGGTGGGCAGCTACGATACAGGAGCTGCCATTGGACAGGTTTTCACCATCAATGCTAGTGCCGTGCATTGGGCGTCAGGTGGAAGGGAGGTAAGGTACTGCCATGGAGAGGAGATACATGTATAGGGAGCGGTAGCAGGAGGCGTTATAGGGAGCTGTTATATGGGCGATAGGAGGAGTTATAGTGAGCGGTTTTATGGGGCAATAGGAGGAGTTATATGGATGTTTGAATTGGGCAATGGGTGGAACTACTTGACATAAATGTACCCGCTCATTCATTTACTTACAAAATGCCTTCTCTGTCCCACTGTGGTTCGATTAAATGTCTCAACCCTCAACTTTCATTGCTGGTGACAACGTGTCATGTCCCAATCATCCAGTCTGTCTCAGTCAGTCAGGACCGAGTTTGTCCTTTTTATAGTACTGAATCTGAGTCATATCTTCCTTTTGTACACTTCATCCTTCCAAATTCTCCTCCAGGTCCCTCTCTCTCTCTGCAGTAACAGTTGTGCCCTTGGTTTCAGGAAGGCAGCACTGAGAGGGAAGCCTGTCTGCTGCTTCCAATGTGTCCTCTGTCCCCAAGATCTCCAACAGCAGGTTGAGAAGATCTTAGAAGAACTGGAAAACACCATCAATTCTGAACATAACATGATACTGCACCGACACCACTTTATTCGAGCAATACCCGTATGTACCGGCAGATCCTGGGAATGCGCCACTCCTCCCTCTGACAAGCCCCGTTGCATTTGCCTTCCCAGCCTGGGTTCATGCCTGGCTGATGGGCGGCTGATCTGTTAAATGATAATGATTAGGATTTAATAGGCTGCAATGCTTCGCGTGTCTACCAGATGGCATAAATTCATGAATTGTAATGCAGTATATATATATATGTACTGTGCAGTATTGCAGCTGGCGGGAATAAAATGCTTCAATCCCTGCCGGAAAATAACTCAATGCACTCGGGCAGAAAACAGTCACAAACCTCAATACACCCGGGTATACCCGAATTCGTGGGACTAGCCGAGCTCGAATAAAGTGTGTCGCCAGTGTAGATTATTACATTCATTATTTTTGTGTCTCTTTCAGACTCTGTTGATTGCTTTAAATGTCCGTGGGATATGTGGCCCAATCTCCAACGGGACACATGCCTCCCAAAGTCCAGAGAATTCATCTCCTATGAAGAGCCATTAGGTGCCACCTTGGCTGCTACAAGTGTCTCTTCGACTTTAGTCCCAGTTGTCATGGTTGGACTTTTTATCCACTTCAAGAACACTCCCATTGTCAGAGCCAATAACTACACCCTCAGTTGTCTTCTCCTGTGGTCCCTGTCCCTCTGCTTCCTCTGCTCTTTGGCTTTCATTGGTTATCCCCAACCTGAGACGTGTCTTTTGCGCCAGGTAGCTTTCGGTATGGTCTTTGCCATTTGTGTCTCATGTATCTTGGCCAAAACCATCATGGTGGTCATTGCCTTCCAGGCCACTAAGCCTGGTAGCAACCTAAGAAAGTGGACCAGCAATCGGGCCTCTTATCTTGTTGTCTTTTTATGCATCCTTATTCAATCTTTTCTCTGCATCGTGTGGCTCTCATTCTCACCTCCGTTCCCAGAACACAACATCCAAACCAAACCTGGGGTCATTATCATTGAGTGTAATGAGGGCTCCCCCATCGCCTTCTGGTGCATGTTGGGATATCTTGGCCTTCTGTCTACTGTTAGCTTCATCGTTGCCTTCCTGTCCAGACAGCTCCCCGACAGCTTCAACGAGGCCAAGTTCATCACCTTCAGCATGCTGGTCTTCCTCAGTGTTTGGGTGTCCTATATCCCGGCCTCCCTCAGTGCCCGTGGCAAGTACACCGTGGCCATGGAGGTCTTCGCCATCCTGTCCTCCAGCTGGGCTCTGGTGGTCTGCATGTTTGTACCCAAATGTTTCATCATATTGTTCCGACCCGACATGAACTCGAGAGAACATCTCATGGGGAAAGACAGAGGTCTGACTCACAAGATCAAATAAATGTAAAAAAACGGGATGTCTACTCGGACCCAATAAACCATTTCTACCTTCACCTCTTTGTATATTAATTAAAAAGCTTTACCTCTGTTGCTTTTACGTAATTGTTGCTGGGTGAAAAACTCTGTTTGTAACGGAATAAATAAATGGTGGAGAAGAAGTGACAGAAAGAATGTGTAGGTTTCAATTATTAATGATCAAGAGTATGTGCGAGTAAATTAATTACTGTAACAGAAACAAGGAACATGCTGACACGTCAGTGGACTTATGCAAATGATGTATCGGTTTAATGAAGTCGTTTAATGAAGTCGTAAAAGAATCCACCAAGGTTAAAAAGTCAGCGCCCTGCAAAACTGGCTAAGTGCAGGGTATGATAAAAAAGGATTTATTGAACTCGTGGCTTATGGAAAATGATACGTGGCAGGCGTGCTCTGACGCGTTTCATGCTGTACAGCACATGTCCCGTCTCCTTTTCCATATGCCACAAGTTAAATAAATCTCTTTTTTATCACACCCTGTGCTAAGCCCGGTTTTGCAGGGCGCTGCCCTTTTCACCTTGGTAGATTCTTTTTCACGAACATTCCGGCAGGAAGTTCCCGGAGACTTTCAGCACCTGGCTGTGGGTACACACCTCAGGGGCTACCTGCCTATTACTGCAATGTTGAGAACTGAATACTAAGAGGCCTGTTCTAGTAGCTTCCATAACTTTGCTGCCATGTCGAACGGTTTGGCATGTTCCCACCGAACGGCTTGTCATTTGTGTTATCGCGGTATTCAGAAAGGATCTGAAAGCACTTCCACAAGTCTCGAACCGGGAGCTAGGAAAATGCCAATACTGCTCGGGACAACAGCGATGGGATCTCAGCCTTTTTATCAGTTCTGCATAAAGAGAGCAGCACAGAGAGAGCCACCTCTCCCTGCACAGCACTCACAGGCGATCTCCCTGCACAGAGAGAGCTGCATCTCCCTGCACAGCACTCACAGGCGATCTCCCTGCACAGCACTCACAGGCGATCTCCCTGCACAGCACTCACAGGCGATCTCCCTGCACAGAGAGAGCTGCATCTCCCTGCACAGCTCTTACAGGCGATCTCCCTGCACAGAGAGAGCCGCCACATAGTTTAAATGATTCTACAATATCAATCTTCAAGTTATGTGGCATTCAAAATCTATTTGGACAACTGGATTTGAACTGAGAAGATGTTTACCAACTTGTCTTTGAGATTTTTTTTGACCAAAGAACTACCATTTTTGACAAAAACTGAAACCTTTCAAAAATGTTCCAAACATAGTTAAAATTACTCTACAATATCAATCTTTAAATTCTGTGGTGTTGGAACCCTATTTGAACTCCTGGATTTCAAATGAGAAGATTTTTCCCAACTAGTCTCTGAGATGTTTTTTTGACCAAAGAACTGTCATTTTTGAGAAAAAAGGACTGATGAGGGGTGGAGAAGAAGGTATAGTCCCTCTGACCCTGGTGCTGAGCCCTCCATATATCCACTAGTGAGTATTCCTCCATGATGTCACTAAATTTCTTAGCTTTCTTATGGGATTGGATGGTGTATGGAGTGGGAGAGGATGGGAGGAGGGTGGGGGCGGGGTTCGATTTGTCTAGTGCATGTGAGGCCACCATGTTAAAGTCACCTCCGATAATCAGAGATGAGAAGGATTGCTGTTCTAGGGATTGGAGGAGTGTTCTTAGGAAAGGGAGTTGGTTGTCATTGGGGGCATAGATTTTTACAAGTGTGATTGGGGTGACAGACAGGGTGCCCTGTAGTATCAGGAACCAACCATCGGGGTCTGGGAGTGACTTGGATAAAACAAAAGGGACGCCATTCCGTATAAGAATGGCTACTCCGCTTTTTTTGCTTGGCGAGGATGCAAAATATGCCTGGGGAAATACGCTTTTGAATGTGTTGGGTGGGGTTGGGAAATTGAAGTGAGTCTCTTGGATGAGGACAATGTCTCCCTTCGATTTCTTTAGGTCCTGAAGGACTAGCTTCCTCTTTATTACTGAATTGAGTCCTTTGACGCTAAGTGAGATTAATTTAATGGAAGACATTGTCCCATGGGGGGTATTCCCAGAGCTTCGGGCTCTGTTGCTCTTGGGTTTCCCATGACAAGAGCTTGTTCTTCAGGCCTAGGATGAAGGTCCCTAATCGGTGTGGATGGGAAGGGATAGGACGTCTCTGGGCATCGGATTGTTGGGGGGGAGGGTGGACACATAGGGAAAGAAAAGAACATACGGGCCTTTGTCAGGCCCAAAAAGAGAAACCTTTCTCACGGCAGTGAGAAAGGTGGCGGGGTCAAACACCCCTGGAGATCCTTCCAGGACACCAAGCGTGGAATGGGAGAGAGAACCAGGTATATGGTCTGACAACCTCCGTGTCCTCGAACATACTATGCTTAATGGAGACTCCCAGTAAAATGAGGGGAAAGCTGCCTCCCATCTAAATTTGCGGTGCAGTGTGGCCTTTGGGTCTTGTGGTCTGAAGGGCATGGGACTAACTAGGGAGGAGAGGGATATAGAGCGGGGGGGGGGGGGGGGGGGGGGAGGGGGGGGGGGGGCGGGTAGAGTGGGTTTTTGGTCCAGCCATGTATTCCTCTGTTTAGTTTGAAAATGACTTCTCACTAGGATGTCTTTTAAATTTTGACTTCTCCTACTAGTGAGCTTGGGGTTGGTTGATAATACCCCTTTTAAGTCATCGTCATCTAAGAGGATGTGCCAATGTTTGTTTAGGATACGGTTGATTGAACCCCATTGAGATCAGTCCATGCTATTTCGGCAGCTGTGGGGCATATATCGCTATTTTTACTTGCTATATGCTGTGATTTACATCAACCTTCATGTGGATACGGGTTAACATTGCTAAGATTGATTGTATATTGTATACCTACCGCCACATGCAGTGTTTACCCCATGATTCTAACTACTAATAGTGTGCAGCATTTAGCTTCATAGGGTATTGTGCTGACAGTCTTATGTCGTAGACACTGTGTAAACTCTGTGATTGTACCA
Organism: Ascaphus truei; assembly: GCA_036426205.1. Taxonomy (NCBI): domain Eukaryota; kingdom Metazoa; phylum Chordata; class Amphibia; order Anura; family Ascaphidae; genus Ascaphus; species Ascaphus truei. Next base: position 838,158 of record CM071586.1, read on the forward strand.
GAGGGACATCTGACGGCCTTTATACCATCAGGCATATATGTGTTCTTTACACATGCACATACCCAAAACTACTATGCACACTAGAGTTACCTATGTGAGTGGATATTGATCCACAGTACCCATCTATGCATTAACCATTTGTGTGCTGTATTACTCACATTCAGCCCTATTGGTAACCTACCTTGACTGTCAGCATTGTGACTGCGCCCGTTACGTTCACATTTTAATTGGTTTTATTTAGTTTAGAGCGAGCGCTTTATGTTGTTAGTCTCCTATCATTGCAAACAAAGGGTAAACCGGCGCCACAAATAATTAATAAAATCAAACCGAAATTGGTATAAAGTCCAAATGGAGTCCTATAAACGATGGATTTCGAGGTTTCTCACATCAACGGAGTGTATGTGAAAAAAAGAGAAAAAGAAACAAATAATGGTGCAGTATATCAACACTATGGCTACAAGAACAAACAGACAACACAAGACATACAAGACATACAAACGATGAACACTAGCACGGCCTAATATTAATAAAAAGCAAATTTATTAAGTGTGAAGAATACATATAACGCATCTGGAGGGGTAAAATTACAACCCTACTCACAAGATGCTGGATATACACAGGCAACGAACAGGATGCATGCAGCTGGGCTCCCAAGATGGCGACAGGAGCACTCGGGTTGGCGTCCTCACGTGACAGGGGTGGAAGATGGATCACTCAAATGACAGGACTTCCGGGCGGATGTGACGTCACGTCCACTGGAGTCCCACCGTAGACGTTCCTCCTCTACCCTTCCTCTGCAGGCTCACCGCAATGCCACCACGAATCCGTTATTGCACTTAAAAGACTGCAAATTTCTCCACAGGGAACTGCAGACTTCTCCACAGCTAAGACAAGCTCTAATGACACTCAAAACTTCCCGACGCGTTTCGTACGCATGCGCGAACTTCTTCAAGGGATGTGCTGGCCTTTTGGACTCTATGGTAGATATACCGTCAGTCCTGGGTTCCTATTGGTTAATTTGGTAATTACATTATGTTAACCCCATATTAGACTGATTCAAGGTAGCACATAGGATGGGCCTATGCTAGACAGAACATGATAAACACACATAAAACACTTGATACATGAAACAAAAAACATTAATACATAAAAACATTAAAAGGCATTAAAAAATAAATAAATAAATATTAAGAGGCAGAACTTTAAAATATGATAAAATTTACAAAAATTACAAAAAAGCTTTAAGTTCAAACTCAATATTCATTCCTTTTGGGGATAGAGTTTTAAGTTCATATATCCAGTAAGCTTCACGCATGCTGGCTTGCTGGAGTCTACTCCCCCCTCTAGGATTAACATCAACCTGCTCAATGGCCTGACAGATGAGACCCTTAGGGTTTTTGTCATGGCACAAGAGAAAGTGATGTGAGACACTATGTGTCACCAAGCCCCTCCTGATATTGTAAATATGCTCATACACACGTCTTTGGAACGTTCTCCCTGTTCTGCCTACGAACTGTAAGCCACAAGGGCATTGTAATAGATATATAATATACATAGAGTGGCAGTTAATGAATTTTTGTATGGAGTAGCTCCGATTGGTGACGTTAGATGTAACCTGTCTGGCATTCTTACTAAAGGAGCATGCTACACACTTAGCACAGGTGAAAAAACCTTTTAAACTCCCTCCTTGGTTCTGTTTTTGTTGTTTACCCGGACAACTCGGAGTTAGCTTAGATTTCAGGTTATTGGCCTTTGAGAATATGATGTTAGGTTTTTTTGGGAGAATATCCACTAACACTTCATCTTGTAATAAAATTGGCCAATATTTATTTATAATTTGTTTAATTTTTGGCGCCATTTCATTGTATTGAGTGATGAACGCTACCTGATTGTTACACCTTTCTAATGTGTCCTTTTTTTTGTCATTATATTGAAGTAAATTGTCCCTATTAATCCTATTGACCTGATTAAAAGCCTCATTCAAATCAGACTCTTGATATTTTCTATTGATACATTTTTGTTTTAAATCTTCTGCTTGTTTCTTAAAAATCTCTTCTTCGGAACAGTTACGTTTAAGACGCACTAGTTGGCCCTTTGGGATATTTCGCAGCCACTGCGGATTATGCTGACTGTCAGCGTGTACATAGTTATTTGCCTGCACCGGCTTAAAAAAGGTCTTGGTGTGCAATACATCATCTTTGACGTATATGTGAAGGTCCAAAAAGTCAATATGTTCAGCACTAAAACTACAGGTGAATTTAAGATTAAGGTGATTGTGATTAAGGTATGTGCAAAAATCATCTAGTGAATCCTGTGTGCCTGACCAAATAAAAATCACATCGTCAATGTAGCGCCGCCAGAGCACCAGGTTTGCTCCTAGAGGACAGTTGTTCCAGATAAACTCCTCCTCCCAACTGTCCATAAATAAGTTGGCATAACTAGGAGCAAACCCCGTGCCCATAGCGGTACCACATTTCTGAATGTAATAGTGAGAATTAAAGGTGAAATAGTTGTGTGACAAAATAAACCAGATACTATCAATCAAGAATTTTCTTTTGATAAGTGAATAGCCACTAGAGTTCTCCAGTTTGCGAGACACGGCCTGGCAGCCTTGATGATGGTCAATAACAGTGTATAAGGATGTTACATCGGCCGTAGCAAGAATGTAACCATGCTGCCATTTTAGATCTTTCAAAATTTGTAATATATGTGTCGTGTCTCGCAAATAGGATCTACCACCAGTGACTAAAGGTTGAAGATGGTGATCAATAAATTGTGAAAGGTTTGAAGTGAGGGAAGAAATACCAGAAATAATAGGTCTCCCCGGGGGTGCAGTTAAATTCTTGTGTATTTTAGGTATAAAATAAAATAACGGTGTGCGAGGAAACTAACTGACAAAAAATTGAACTCATCTTCACATATCGCCCCACTGTCTACGCCAGAGGTCAGCAATTCTCCCAGTTCGGCCTTGAACTGAACCAAAGGGTCACTGGTAAGGGGGAGGTATGTGGTCTTATCTCCCAGTAATCTCATGGACTCTTCTAGATAATATTCTTTGTCCATTACCACAATACCCCCACCCTTATCAGCCGATTTGATGACAATAGAGTCATTCTTCTCTAGGTTTTGGACTGCCTCCTTTTCATGAATGTTAAAATTGTCTTTTTTAATTTTGTATGTTCTACATGAATTCTCTAAATCCATACTGACCATCTCAACAAAGGAGCTCACCAAATGTCCTTGTGCAAACTTAGGATAAAAGGTGGATGCTTTCTTAAAGATCCTTTCTTGAGGGTCAGTAGTGCTGCGTACCTCTTGGATTGGATTTATTTGATTTGATATTGCATCCCTAGCAAAATATTTTTTCAAAGAGAGTTTACGGGCAAATTTGTGGACATCTATAAAAAGATTAAAACTATTTGGTCCACAAACAGGGGCAAATTTAAGACCTTTGTTGAGTACCTTTTTCTCCATATCAGTAAGCTGATACTGACTGATATTGAAGATATTCGGATATTCCACCTTAGACTTTACCCGATTTCTACTAGTACCTCCTCTTCTCCCTTGGGCCCTGTCTTTCTTTTTTTGTAGTTTATAGGAGGTTGGATTTCTGATGTATGTTTGACAATTTCCACCTCCGGGAAAATGTGTTCTCTTTCCTTCCTCCATTCTAAAAAAGAGAAGTTGGATTTAGTGGCTGGTGTGGGGAGGGGGGTGTACGAGATGCTCTCTGCATCGCTCTCAGATCCTATGTCAGACAGCAATGTGTATCTATTGCTGACCGGGATAGGCATTGACTGAGGTAATGCGAGTGCATCATACCGTTCCTTGGCTCTTTTTTGTTGCAGATATAGATTTTTGTCATGCAAGGGAGGTTTAACCGGTATAAACGGTATAGGAACTAGTACATTAGTAGTGGGTCTCTTTGGGCCATTTTCACTTCCTTTTGTATATATTTGCTCCTGTTAGCCTTGGGTTCTTTGGATCCTATCACTGGATTAGGTTTCTTATTTTCTACCTTCGTGACATTGGTCTCTTTGGATTTCTTTGCCCAGTCTCTTTGACAACCAGTGTCATAGTCCTGTTTGTCCTTAAAGAACTTCTGTTGTTTAATTTGGACTATCTCTAGTTCTGCCTGATCTAACCTTTTCTTAATTGTCGGTTCTAGGGCAAGCAACTCTTTATTGTCTTTGTATGGATCAAGCTGAATTTTCATATCTAAAATATGATCATCCAACTCAACTAGGGTTTTTCTACGCTGGTGCACCAATAGCTTCATGAGAGCGAATGAACACTGATCTAGTATTTCATTCCACTCTTTCATGAAGCTCTCGTTGTGTGCATCAGCAGTAGGTTTTTTCCAAACTCTAAGACCCCTTGGGATACGGTGATTTTCCAAATACTTGCTCAGTGTGGTGGCCTCCCACCATTGTTTGCTTTCTAGCATGAGTGTTTTCTCCAACTGAGCAAGTATTGGATGAAAATCTTCAGTCACGTTTTCTATAAATTGGACTGAGCTTGGGTCACTAAAAATGTGATCAACATTGACATTATGACGAGATCTCATAAATAGAGAACTCATGATGACACTTATTAAGAATAATTAATATAAAATAAAATATAATATATAAACAGCAGCTAACACCAAATTGTACAAAACAAAACAACCACAGAAAAAAAGATTGGTGTGAAACAGCGCTAATAATAACTGGATAATATAAAACACAGGCAGCCAAGTGAAAAACTGATAGTACAATCAGTCAGAGAACATAGCAAACAAAGGGTAAACCGGCACCACAAGTAATACTCCGTTGATGTGAGAATCCTCGAAATCCATCGTTTATAGGACTCCATTTGGACTTTATACCAATTTCGGTTTGATTTTATTAATTATTTGTGGCGCTGAGAGATTTCTTAGCCAGCTCAAAACTAGGGAGATTGACAGAGGCAGAGAGAGAGGCCATGGGCTCTGATTTCACTATAGAGCAGGTGTCACAAGCCATTAAGGAACTCAAACCCTCAAAAGCCCCAGGGCTAGATGGCTTCTCGGGGCTATACTATAAGAAATTTGCCACAGTACTAGCCCCTAGGTTGCTCTACGTGTTCAATGCAATATTAGCAGGAGCCCCCATCCCCAGAGAGATGTTACAGGCGTCTATATCATTAATCCATAAACCAGGTAAAGATCCGCTGGACTGCAAAAGTTATAGGCCCATATCCCTAATCAATACTGATATTAAAATATACGCTAAACTATTGGCCAATAGATTATGTCTAATCCTACCCAGACTTATACACCCAGATCAGGTCGGATTCATTAAAGGCAGACAGGCAGCGGACAATACCCGGCGATTTATTGATCTGGTAGAATTGGCCACTAAAAATAACACACAAAGTATGCTGTTAAGTCTGGATGCAGAAAAAGCTTTTGATAGGATAGACTGGCCTTACCTGAAGGAGACACTTGCGGCATTTGGCTTTGGGGATCAGGTGAGTAGAGCGATTCTCTCGCTGTACTCAAGACCTACCGCCAGGGTAGTACACCAGGGCTTTCCATCTCTCCCCTTTCAAATTAAGAGTGGCACGAGACAGGGATGCCCATTATCCCCTCTCCTGTTCGCTCTATGTATAGAACCACTGGCGGCGCAAATTAGAGGCAACCCGGATATCTCAGGGTTAAACGTATATTCTCAAACACATAAAGCGGCCCTGTACGCAGATGATATCCTACTAATTATCTCAAAGCCCCTCACCTCCTTGCCAAACCTATTAGATTTATTGGACAGATTCTCGAGCATTTCGGGATTTAAAATAAATCAAGCTAAATCTGAAGCCCTCAACATCAATCTCCCTAGACACGTAGAGAAGTTATTGCAACTGAATTTTAACTTCCACTGGCAACAGAAATACATAAAATATCTAGGAGTCCACATAGCCAAGAACACCAAAGACATCTACAATGCAAATTACCCCAACCTAATTCGGACGTTGATAGCTGACCTCCATAAATGGTCCTCTATACGAATATCCTGGATAGGTAGGATACATAGCGTCAAAATGAACCTACTCCCCCATATCCTATACCTTTTCCAGACATTACCAGTGCCACTCAGACTGAAGGATTTGCTCTCACTTCAGTCTGCAATCTCTAAATTTATCTGGGGAGGGAAAAAACCGAGAGTCAACAAATTAAATATGAAAAGAACTGTCCTAGCGGGGGGCCTAGCGGTACCCTGCCTGCTCTCATATTACAAAGCGGCTCAATTAAGCCAAATTGTTCAATGGCAATCCAGTCCACATTTAAAACGGTGGGTGGAATTAGAGAGTGCTGCCTGCGCTCCTTTAAAAATACGCAACTTGATTTGGCTACCTAAAACAGCACGACGATCTGCTGACATGCCGCTTTCCTCAATGACCAACTCATTGTCTATCTGGGAGGCTAATAAGACTAAATACTCTCTCACAACGAGTAATTCTTCGATTTCCCCAATTTGGAACAATCCCAAGTTCGCTCCTGGCCTTTTGGAGGGAGATGCATCAATTTGGAAACAAAAAGGTTATATACGAATTAAAGATCTGGAGGGTTACAATAGCAAGATTAAAACGTTTGATCACGTCAGAGAAGAAAAAGATATACCTCACTCAGAATTTTTTAGGTACCTCCAGCTCCGAGCATTTTATAACAAATTTGCCCCATACCCCCCCCTGACGTCATTCGAAAAGCTCTGTCTGGCAGAGACCGACACAAAGGGACTCACATCACAATTGTACAAGGAAGTAGTTGATTCTGCGAGCTCTAGACAGCAGCCACCGTCATTTAGAACCCAATGGGAAAGTGACCTGGGAGAGACATTAGAAGAAGACGAGTGGAACGCTATATATCTGGCCACGGCAAAAAGCTCCATATGTACCGCACTAAAGGAGAACGCATATAAGGTCCTAATGCAGTGGTACCTCACCCCAATGAAATTAGCCAAGTTCATGCCTGGATCCTCCTCACTATGCCCCCGGCAGTGCGGAGGATCGGCCGATCTGTTACATATGCTGTGGTCTTGCCCGCGGATCTCCCCACTATGGGAAGAAATTAGACATTGGATACAGAGGGTCTTCGACCTCACTATTCCCCCAGACCCATGGCTATTCCTCTTGAATAGACCACTAACGGGCCTGTCCAAAGCAAACAATAAACTAATAGCACATTTTGCAATAGCCACACGGAGCGAGATCGCAGCACTATGGAAACGCCCCGAAATTCCAAGTATCCCAAAGATTCGAAATCGATTGTGGTTTATCTGCCAGATGGAAAAGTTGACGAGTCTAGTTAACGACACTGGCACCAATTATCTCAAAGTATGGACGCCTTGGCTGGCGCAGACGGATATCCCCGGGGTCGAGAGGAACACAATCTGGCTGTGATAGATGCAGGTGCGTTCTCCTTTAGGAGCGGAAACTCAGCTCACGACGTCTACACAGACAAATAGACAGAGCGCCTACAGAGGTGTTAAACTGGAGAGGACGCAACCCACAAAGAACCTTACTAGGAGCGGTGAAGGGACCTAGCACGAGTCGATGCTCCTCTTCCGGCCGCGCCACCCCTTACTCCCTTCCTACCCACCTCCTTTTTTTATTTTTTTATTTATTTATTTATTTTTTTAAATTTTTTTTCTTTTTTTTTTCTCTTTATTGATTTTGTGTTTGTCAATCTGAATTAATCGTACTATGTGAATTATGTTATTATCTTTATTGCTAGTCCACCCAAAACAATCCGGTCGAGTAGGGCCCGAAAAACCGGGATATGTCTCACGAGCTGACATACGGTACTGTCTATAGCGGAGATTAACACTAAAAATGAATGTAATGTATACTGTATTCTGTATCACTTTTTTGGAAAAATGCAATAAAATCTAAGTTACAAAAAAAGAAATCTATTTGGACAACTGGATTTCAAATGAGAAGATGTTTTCCTACTTGTCTTTGAGATTTTTTTTGACCAAAGAACTGCCATTTTTGACAAAAACTGAAACCTTTCAAAAATGTTCCAAACATAGTTTAAATTACTCTACAATATCAATCTTTAAATTCTGTGGTGTTAGAAATCCCGGAATTGATGGTAAACAGAAGGTAGAATAACCTCAGGATAAGAGGTATTGGCCAGTAGTTGATGCGGAAGTATGGCTTGTGGAGATGGCTCCTCTGACCTTGACCTCCAAGTAATAGGGTCTTGGGCTGTGTAGTTGATGAGAGGATTGTGCTTGTGCAACCAAGGTAAGCCGAGAGTGACTGGAGTTCCGGGCGCGTTGATTACATCAAAGGCCAAGGTCTCCTTGTGGGAGTGAGAGGAAAGGGTGATGGGGCAAGTCTCCAAGGAAATTTGTGCCGGGGTGAGCGGACGGTCGTCGATGCCAACCAAGGCAACGGGAGACTTCTTCCTAACGAGTGGAATCTGGTTCCGTTTAGAGAAGGTTTGGTCCATGAAATTTCCTCCCACGCCGGAGTCGATAAATGCCGCAGTGAAGGTGCGGAAGGTGGGACTCGAGAGGGAAACGGGAATGGTCAATTTTTTGGGCAGTTCCTTCCTGAAAAGGGGACAAGGAGATTTATCACCCAGGGAGTGCCTCTTCGTACTCACTGGGTTTGGTTGTTTCCCGGGCGTAGTGGACATTCACGGACCAGATGCTCGGAGGATCCGCAGTAAAACCATAATCCACCGGCATGGCGAGATTGCAGTATCGGTGTCCGGGAACGCTGGACTCCAGGTTGCATCGGCTCAGGAGCCTCCAGAGCGGGTAGCGGGGAGACGGCAGGTCCTGGGGTTGGAGAAAATCTGGGAGAAGGAGCATGGAAGGGCATAAATCGGGGAAGCTGGCGCTGAACGCGGCGTACCTGAAGGCACTGATCCACTCGATTGGCTTGGGAGATGAGTTCCTCCAGAAGCCCTGGCCTGGGTTGTGAGGCGAGCTCGTCCTTCACGGAATCCGTTAAGCCTCACCAGAAGACTGAGACCAACGCCTCCTGGCCCCATCGTGTCTCAGCTGCTATGGTCCTGAACTCCAAGGCGTACTGGGCCACGGAACGACGTCCCTGAGAAAGCTCAAGCAAAGAGTCAGAGGCAGTTTCTTGGCGTGCGGGGGTATCAAAGACCTGTCGAAAGTCTCGTCTAAAGGCCGCGTAGTCGCGGGTGATATCGGGACGTAGTTCCCAAATTGGGGAGGCCCATGTAGAGGGAGAAAGGGGGTGGCCCGGTATTAAAGGGGTTGCACCCCATATGGCCATCCCCTGACCTCACCAGAGAGACAAGGGGTTAACTGGACTGCGGTCCAGGGATGAGGTTTGCACCTTGTTGTACCTTGAAAATGTATGTTCCCCTGTTCCCATGTTTCATTATAAGCATGTATTTTAATGTTTTAAAGTGCATTTCTGTATCTCCAGTTCTGGAGATCGCAGAGAGTTCATATTTGGCCAATATGTGGAGTCACTGTAGGTATTAAAAACTAGCAAAGGTCGACCCACTGACCCCACCATAATGGAATTTATTAATATGTGTAGATATTAAAGTGTATATGTATTTTATTTTGGATCTGTTCTGAAAATGCAGACGCCATTTGCTAGGCTAATGGGTCATGAAGGTCAGACGGCTGAGTGGCCTAAGCACGGTGATCAAAAATTAACTGCCTTGATTGTTACCCAATGTCTAGGGATTAAGTATTAGTCAATCAACAAACTCTGTTACCTGAGTGCATGGGTTAGTCTGTTAGTCTGTGTCTCCACGTTAGATAATTGTTCACCAATAGGCTGTGTTCAATGTTAAGAATAGGGTTGCACAGGTATATAAACTGTGTCAACCCTACAGTTTTTAGTTGTGCTGGAGTTATGCTTCTGATACCATCTTGAATGTCACTGGATTGCTGGAGTTGTGCTTCTGATACCATCTTAAATGTCACTGGACTGTTGGAGAATTGCTATTGGATACTTCTTCATTCCCCAACCCTAAGTAAGTGTTATCTTCTTGTCTGTTAATTGTACTATATTGCTGTGTTCACCTTATTTAAGGAATAAATGATATTTTATTATATCTAAGCCTCGTTCAGTTCAACCCAGATATTTGGTGTTCATTATTTCTTGTCATAAGCTACCGTGACAAGCTCTATAATTAACTGGTGGAAAGCGGCGGGGTTGAACTGGACCTGTGTTACAGTATACTGCTGCGACTGAACCATGAGCGAGGCTGAAGGCTCATCCAACATGTGGACCCGAGCTCAGATGAAGGACAAGTGCCGTGAATATGGACTGCCCTATGAGAACCAGGAGGTCGCAGACATGGTTGACGCAATCGGTGACTATGAAGCCCGGCTTGCAGAGCCTCAGGATACGGCTCAGCTTGCCCTTTTACAGCCACCCGGAGATCAGGGAAAGAACCCAGTGCCGGGGCGGCGGAATCTCGGGGGAGGGAATGGGTGCACCTCCCGGGAGCAGTGCAACAGGAGGGGTACTGGTTGCTGCGGCTACTAGTACGTTCACCCCTGAAATGTTGGCACTGATTACTGCGTGGGGAGACAGAGGGACACCGGAGGAGCAGCTGCAGTTTATCACTATGGCAGTGAACAGACCCGCTTATTGCCCCCCTGTCCAACCCAACACAGATAAACTCAAGCTGGACCAGCACAGTCTCACCAAGTTCATGGAAGGCACTGACCAGATTGACAGTTTCTTAAAGAACTTTGAAACGCAATGCCGGCGGTACAAAGTGCTTCCCCAGCATAGGGTTGCACGTTTGGACCCCTTACTGTCCGGCTTGGCTAAGCAGACAATGATGGCACTTCCAGATGAGTATGCTGATGAGTACGAACACCTGAAAGAACTGTTATTGTTTCAGTACGGTTTTACCCTTGAAGCCTACCGGGGTAAATTCCGGCAGGTGGAGAGGCAGCCACAGGAGTCCTATGTTACCTAAATGACCCGCATGGCTTTATACGGGATACGCTGGGTGGAGGGCTATGAGGCACAGACATACCAATGCCTGCTGGACCTCATCTTTCAGGAGCAGCTCATGGAGCAGTGCCCGCTGGCGGTGAGGGCTTGGGTGTATGACAAGAAGCCCAAGACTTACCAGGAGGCGGCGAGGCTTGCAGACGACTATGTGGCCAGCCGAGCCCTGATGACCACCAAAGCAGTAGCCAAGGTGGCGGTGGCGGTGGCACCGGCCAGAAAGTCTGCCAATACCCCCCAATGGACTCAGAGGCCACCTGCGGGCAGCAGTCCACCGAAGGCGGGGGAGCTCCGGCACGAGCGCCGGTGCTACAACTGCAACCGCCCTGGTCACATCAGACCAGATTGCCCGGAACCCCTTCGTTCTGGCGGACCCCATCGGGGGCAACGCACCCCAGCTGCGAAGCAGGTAGCCCGCGTGCGGGTGGCTTCCACCACAGACTCCAGACCGGTCCTGGAGACAACTCCCAGCGAGACGTCCCATGCAGCACCTGTCCCGGTTTCATCGGTGCCTACAGCCAGGAGCGGAGGACATCTCAGCGCGGACCTGCAGCAGATGGACGGCCAGAGCAGACATCTCACCCCGGTCCCAGTCAGTGACCGACAAGCAGTTGGCTTGCTGGATTCAGGAGCTGCAGTGACCCTGGTCTGACCTGATAGTGTCCGGCCAGAGGAATTTATCCCAGGCCCTGGGATACAGATCACTGTGGCCGACGGAGAGCCACATTTCCTGCAAGTGGCCAGAATCTTTTTGGATTGGGGGGAGGGCCAGGGTGTGCGGGAGGTGGGGGTTTTACCCGGTTTGGATGCCGATGTTCTTCTTGGCAACGATTGGGGACCGATGACCTGCACCTATGACCGAGTGCCCAAGCCCGCTGCAGTGGCAGCGGTTACCCGGAGCCAGACAGCGGCAATGGCGGCAGCGCCAGTCCCCCAGCCTTTGGGACCAACGTTAGCGGAGGGCGCAGAGGAGCCCGGGGAGATAAGCCAGGATCAGTTGCAACCACAGACTGACTTACTGTTTCCCCTCACCCTTCCCCATTCTCCGGACAATGACATGACTGGGGGGTGGCCAGAATTAGGAGCCCAGTTTAGGGAGGCAGTGAAGACAGACCCTACCCTGGCCGGCGTGAGACTTCGGGCATCCGAATCTCAGGCAGGGGAGGGCACTGAGCGCTGCCTATGGCATAAGGGACTCCTGTATAGAGAAGAAGGGAACCCAGGGATAGAGGAGGGATTGACCGGTAAGCAACAGCTAGTAGTACCCCAGGGGTACCAACAGCAACTGCTACGGGTAGCTCACTCTATTCCGTTAGCGGGACATCAGGGGGTCAACAGAACGCGAGCCCGGTTATTACAGCGTTACTACTGGCCGGGGGCATCTCGAGATGTGGGCAATTTCTGCCGCTCTTGTGATGCCTGCCAGCGAGTGGGTAAGGTGGGCGACCGTGTGAAGGCACCCCTGAAACGCCTACCGATAATAGGGGAACCCTTCCAGAAAGTAGCGATGGATCTTATAGGACCCTGTAACAGGGGACTTATCCCTGTTCACAAAGGTGCCTCTAATCCAGCAGTGTGGTTGTTAACTGCTGGTAGCAAATTAACTAGCACCACCTGCCTGATTACATGTAGCAGAAAAAGCCTGCCTTTGATAAAGGAAGTGACTCTCTCCTTAGCTCTAACTGAGAGCTGACCTTTGGGGCTCAATACGGTGAAAACAGGGGTCGCTACATAACCTTTTCCTTACTGCACGCTTCCACGTATGAGCAGTTGGCAAAAATTTGTAAAAGTCATAGTTTTCGATAAAATACTGATAAATTTGAGCAACTGTTGCCATCTTATCATCTGTTGCATTAATCGCGGCACATATAAAATACGCGTAACTTCTGTCAGGTTTTTGGAAAGCGGGCTGCACTTGAACACTCATGGCGGGTGGGTCTCTGGAGAATAGTGTAACACAAACTGAAACTGGTCTTTGTCTTTCTTTAATATGAAAAGCCTAAATTGATACATTTTTGCAACCTCTTCCTTCAGTCTCAAGGCCAAGGCCAAGTTACAATGGCACACTGTGGTACAGTATCTTTTTTAAACAAAACACCTGCAAGCCGACACATTACTGATTCGGCGCATTCCAATTCATGAATTTCTGCCATCTGGCGGACACGCGAAGCATTGCAGCCTATTAAAATCCGAACCATTTTCAATAAACGCATCAGCCGGGCATGGCCCGTGGCTGGGAATGCAAGGTGAACGCGGCATGCGCCAGGTGAACAGCGTCGCATTCCAGGAACCAGCCAGGGACAAACCGGTGATTTGAGAGAATAAAAGCTGCCGCAACTGTATGGAAAACTGTCACCTCAGATTCTCCCTTGCAGAGATTAGGAATATACCTGGACTATGAGGCTGGGCGGTTGTCCTTTTATCAGCTGTGTGACCCGATCAGATACTTGCACACCTTCACCGCCACCTTCACTGAGCCTCTTCATCCCGCGTTCTATATTTATAAAGATAGCTGCATCAGAATAAAAAGAGTATAATGACCAGGAAATCCCTTAATCAAATACATATGAAGAGATATCAAGTCAGTCTCACACAGCTATTGTATGAGGGGAAATTGGGGAGCGGGGATGCAATGCATTGCTCTGAAGAGGGACATGGGTTTATCAAGATACCAATGTAATTAGCTTCCTTCAAACTATTTTATCATCCTTACAGTAAATATATAACTTAGTTTTGGGTATTTCTTCACCATACTTAGCATGCAATGCATTAAAGCAACCATTTCCTGCGCTGTTTTTATTTAAAAAATGTGATGCTGAATTCAGGAGATACAGTAGAGGCAACGTTTATTCTAACATTTGCCGTAAACTAGCCGGGTTACATTCTGGGTATGTGCTGGGTGTGTGCTGGGTGTGTGCTGGGTGCGTGCTGGGTGCGTGCTGGGTATGTGCTGGGTATGTGCTGGGCTAGTTTGAGGCACGTTTAAGGCATTTCTGCATTGACTAACGACCCAGAGGATTAACACAGCAGGGATCCCTGGCAGTCCAATTCAGTTTGAATGGGACTGCCAGGGACCCCCGCTGTTAATCTGATAGGCCATTAATCAATGCAGAAATGCTGGGGCTAGTTTAAGGAAAGTTTAAGGCTTGTATTCAGAATGTACCTGGGTGTTTCCTGGGTTTTTTGGGGAATTGCCACTGGTTTTTGTTAGAATAAGAGTTGCCTCTACTGTATGTGTGTGAAATATTAAGGGCCTGGGAAGTTAAAAGGGCGCTCTCCCCATAGCCCACTGCTGTCCAAATGTTACCATGAAGTTAGAGAGATTAGGAAAATCATGTTTTTTGTTTGTTTTTTTTAAAGCTCAGGACATGCTCAGGTTGCAAGATACTAACATTATATGAGTTCAACTAATAAAGTCCTTGGGGCTTTAAGTGAAGAAAAGTGTCGGCAGACATTATATAGTCTTATTGAAGTGACTGTGCCATATGGAAAGAGACATATTTACTAACTTGAAGTGGGAGGTGTGTTATGGCGTAGCACTGCTTAGTAACATGGCCCTATGTATCACCTTTCATTGGGGATCCTGAAGTCTTTGATAAAGCGCCAATAGGCGGGAAACGCGTTAGGCTGCGGCCATGCTAGCGCTGACCGCGCTCATGCTTGAGCGATGACGTCACCAGCTCTCCAAGCATCAGCGCCGGGTGTCATGCTTATTTCGCAATCGTGCATGCGGGGGGGGGGGGGGGGGGCATTGCGGGTTAGTTGAGCGTGCTTGGAAGTCTTTTTTTTGTTTACGCAAGCACCAAGCGTGGGTGAGCATCCATGCCCGCGCACGATTGCACGCGCACACCGCGTCAGCAGAGACGGGACAATTCACTTGCCGAAACTAACGGCGGCAAGCACCGCGCGGTCAGCACGCTCAGCGCCAGCGTGGCCGCAGCCTTAGAGGTTTCTTCCTTTTTTAACTTGGGCTTCATGCCTCAAAGTTTTTGTTATTTTTTCAATTGGCCGCCAGTTCCCTTCCTTGCAGAGCTCCTTTTTAATGCAGCAATTCTACGCATACCAGGAAGCACGCCACAGGACCTCCGGACCCCGTATACGGGGCTTGGGAGTACCCACAACATGTGACTGTCTTTTTTGTGGATGATGGCTGCAATTTTTAGGATAGCTTAATACATTAGGGTTTACTTACCCAATATCGCTGTTTGTTTCTTTCTGCGACTATCAGGTTTGTTAAGGTTTACAGTTGTACCCCACCACTGTGTTCTTTATATTTGTTATACTTTCCCTAGCAGCTACGGTGTACTCACACTTCTCGGTCACTCCGTTTTTAAGGGCTTTAATAGTGTCTCTTACCTTGAAAGTGTCTGTACAGTAGCACCTTCATTGAGGTTATTCCTCTATTTGCTGCCATCCAACCTTAACTGTGTTTATTATGGAAGCATCATTATTAGTTCCCAAGAACAGAAATTGGGGTGACTGTGCTGGTGGAAAGGGAGGCATTCATACAGACATCATGAAAGAGTAACAAAAAATATTAACAATACTTGTCTAAATTTTTCTTTAAAAAAAATGCTAATTAAAAGTCTAATTAATGCAACTGAATAAACATATGGCTGCCTATAGTTCACTTTGTTCATAAGAGGGTCCATCCCCTTCATAAGTAATGTCTCATATTCATAAACATATTTGGTTCATGTCATGTGTTTAATGCTTTCCATGTGGATTCTAACCTTTTCTTTCTCATTGCTAGAGTATATTACACCTAATCCAGTCTATGTTTAAGCTTAATAAATAACGGTGTGTGTCCTTCCTGTTTTATTCCCTGTATATGATTTCTAAGTAGAGAATAAAGATAACCTGATGAGCACAGTAAGAACGCCCTGATTCCCTGTGACGCGGTCTTTATTGGAATGCCTGGGCCCTGGGAGTGAGGAGGGAGTCGGATACTGAGAAACGGGTTGTGGGTTGAACATGACACGTACATCTCGTGTGCACCTATGTAAGATATATAGCACAAAAAATATTTTAAAAGGAAACTGCTAAATATATACAGTTTGAACCCATTCTACCCTAGATATACAGTATAACCAAATAGCACACTGACCCGAACTCATGAAGCTGCTATGTGGGGTATCACACCCCAATCCGACGGAAACCACCATTTAACTCAGTGACAGTGAATGCCGGATCAGGGTGCGATACCTTGTTCCTTGGCTTTATGAAACTCGGGCCACTAATGGCTTAACTACTATCGCATTATTATCTTACAGAAAGCTGAAGTTCAGACAGAGAAATAGCGCTGGGAAACTAGGGGTTGTATATAGATAATATAGTTTAATTACTAAACGGTGGCCATAATACTCGTAGGAATAAAAGAGATTACGGACAGAATTTGTTAAATGGTGCTAAACCTTGAAAGAACATGTTCTGAGGCTCTTCAACTCGCGCCCCAGTATGCGACCACGCTTTAAAGGCTTATTAGTGGCCCGTGGACTGTACACACACTACTTGTGCAGAAAGAGCTGGGATCATTTTCTCCACAGAAAAGAGCAACCCAAGGGAAAAAGGAAGAAATAAGAGGCAATCTTGCAGAGAATCTGTAACAATTGGTCCCACACGTCTCTATCCGAACCCTAGAAAATACACTCACATTGTAAACGTTTTCAGAGCCTTAATTATCGGGGACCAAGGGTTGTATGGGTTTTACAATGGGGTTTTGAAATGCCTGCCGTAAAATCAAACAATCACTTTTTTGTGTTTTCCCTTGTCCAGGTCAGTGAGGAAGCTGAGACTTCCCCGTTATGAGTTTCGGGGGGGACATTATGGAGAAAGTCTTTGCGGAATGTGTGTACGGGGTCAGGAACCAAAGTTACTGGTTCTCTGGCCAAAGTACCCGGCACACAGGCATGTTTTGCCGGTACGGGTATTCACATTCCCCCGGACAGATCTCCCCCTGAAAACACCTCAGTGACTCACCGCTAGGCGGGCTTAATTAATATGTTTTCTGCAAACAGGTAGTGCAGAGCAAAGGAGCACAGCAAAAACGTTATCCAGAGAAAAATAATTTGAGGGCAACTCCAGGTATAAAAATAAAAGGATTTGAATTCATCAGGTCACAATGGAGATGAAAGAAACAAACGCACCGACGCGTTTCATCCCATAGGGACTTTCTCAAGGTGTGACAATCAACAAAACACTGCCATCTTTATAGATAAACCAATTCGCGCCAAAACCTACTGGTATCGCGTCATACCTGCACGTCCGAGGTCTGTTGCGCTGCCGTGCCATCCCCCCAAGACAGCCAGAGTAATCTGGCGCTCGGGCTGACGTCACCGGCGCACGACACCACCCTAGACTGGAACGCAAGCAGGCGCCACTTCCTGATAGGCCGTGGAGGTCATGTATCTTTGTATCTTTAAAACAAAACAAACTTTATTATTCAAGTAAACAAAAACACAATCAATTATAAAGTCAAATACACTAAAACAATGTGGAACCATACTATAACAGAATGCATATATAAGCAGCATGCTGACATAGCACAAAAGAACAATTGCTAAATACCTATAACTAAATCCCTCAAATGAATAAATGCATATACAAAGTTAATTTAATAATTACATATTTATTACACTTAAAAATTAAACAACCTACTAAGTGCACAAAATAACATAACATACATAACTTTGATGTATGTGCTAGAATGGCTATAACTTCCATAATCCCCGGGAGGGATTAACTACTCCATTACCTTAGCGCAGTGATTCCCAACCAGGGTTCCGTGGAACCCTGGGGCTCCTTGAAGCAGTCTCAGGGGTTCCTCCTACAGACCACAGACCCCCCCCCCCCGGGGGTGATTTTTTTTGGTATGTATTTTGTACGGTTGATTGAGAGAGAGTGAGGTAATTGACAGAAGGTAGGGGCAAGTGAGAGAAGAGAGGGGGGCAGGCGGGAGAGAGTGAGTGAGGAAAAGAGGGAGTAAGAGTGAGACGCAAGGGATAAATACATGCGAGGCGGAGGGGGGAGAGTTAGTATGATGGATGGGTGGGAAATAGAGGTGGCTCGTGAGGTGTGAAATGTTGTGACTGACCCCTGTCGAACCTAATATGTGTCAGCCAGATAGGGGTTCCCCGAGATTTTTTTTAAATACTTCAAGGGTTCCTCCAAACAAGAAAGGTTGGAAATCACTGCCTTAGCGGTTACAACTCTCTTATTTGGTAATAGGGATCCATGGCAGGAACTTCATGGAACTAGAACTAAAGTCCCAAGAATTGAGGACCTGCTTCTACTGGCAGCAAGAAAATCCATCGGAGATCCCTCTACTCACAATATTATTCTGGAGAATATACAGCCCTGAAATGAATGCAGAAGGATAAACTAGAAACTTTCTCTTTTGAGAAAGCAAAATACAATATTGTGTTTAATATATGGTGTCTGGTACCAATAAATAAGTTAAGATAAACTTAAGATGGAAAGGGTCTTCTCAGGAGCAATGTGGTACCTCCACAGAAAAACGTTAAAACTCTCACCTAGGAAATGAAAGGGAATAGTAGTTAGAATGTGTAACTCAGATGATACACTATGTCACAATTTGGAAATCATATTTATAGTAAATGGGGAGTATGATGCCCTATTTCTCCATGCCATGTCTCCCCTGTACATACTGTACTGTATAAGGGACATGTCATTATCTCAGAAGTGACCTTAAGGCGCCACTCTTATTATTTATTTGTATTTTTAAATCTAATTTATATATATTTTTTTGCAATTGATTTGTTTAGTTACGTTTATTATTTGATGTTTACATGTCTGAACGTGTATTTCAGGAATGTTTGTTTGGTTCTGTGTGTTTCACTACAGAGAAAACCAGTAAGCTCCTGCACAGATTTGGTCTACCTTGGCGTCTGGTGTGCAGGCTTAAGATACTTTGGCCAAAGCATCAAACTAAATGACCATATGTTTTTATTATATATATATATATAGACATATGGTGACCAGGAGATCCTGATAGCCAAAAGAAGACCGCACACTGCAATGTTGATGTCAAAAAAAGTGTATTACGTGACACAGGGCCGCCAACGTTTCGGTCCTCCCAACGGGACCTTCCTCAGGGCAGTGCCTTTTTTTGATATCAACATTGCAGTGTGCTGTCTTCTTTTGGCTATCAGGATCCCCTGGTCACCATATGTCTATATATATATATATATATATAGTGAATAAATGAGAACAAGGCACTCCGTCAGGTAGATATAGGTGGGTGCTAATCCTATATAAATCAAATAGGCTATACGATACCGTGTGAGCAGATATCAGAGGCAGCACTCCAGAAGATAGTCAAAAAAATTGGTATTTAATGTGACATATAAACCAACGTTTCGGTCCTCCACACGGGACCTTTCTCAAGGTGATGAACAAACAGAGTGAGTCATGACACATATATATACCCTAAACAACCAAAGCAAACAGGTGCAACACATGATGTAATGTATTAATCACTTACATGCTGTATACAGGAGCTGCCCAAAGGCACCAGGCTGTCAGATGACAGTGAGAACGCTGTAGCACTCCTGCCACGTAGGCAGTGTTAACTGCGCATGTGTGTGTGAGGAGTTGAAGTGTCAGAGTGCTGAGACTCCTGTCACATGGTGCTGAGCCAGTGGAGGGCGCAACTAGGCAATGGGAATAGTTACTGCGCATGTGTGAGCATAACGCTGTAGCAGGGAAAGATTGGATTGTGAAGACCCATAGATTAGCCATTGCGCATGCGCGAACCGCCTGTAAATAAATAAATAATGCGGAACTGTGCGCGATCACCTAATCACACACTGATAGCGCTGCCTCATGCTTGCACATTAAGTGTGTGATGGGAACCCTAGCCCATGCCGAACTATGTGAACGCAACCTGTGTAAAAAACATGCAGTGTGGTACCCATGTTTGTGGCCTCATTGAGAACTTATAAAAAAAAAGTATACCAATGCGCATTGCAAACTGACAATATAATCAATGAATAATACTGGATCAAAACACTTAAAAAAACGTCTGCTCTCATGCTAATACAATTAATTACTGTGGGACCAGGCAAAGCACACCCCCATAATGATTACCGCATATTGATTGATAACGGTGTAACAGCAAGACTATTACCATAAGGTAGAGTCTGAGCACGCATCAAGCAAAGCTGTCCCCCAGCATAGATGTGTAGTTCTAAGCTAATGTTAACATGGTCTATCAAAGACGAGACGTTGCTTGGCCCCTCCCCTGCACAAATAAGATCAGCATAAAAATGTTGCACCAACAAAAACGATCAATTAACATTGCAATACAGTGATACCCAATACATGTTGACTTCATAAAAACTGGTACAGAAAATTTAGCTGACACATCGGAATATGTAACGTTTTTAGTGTAGCTGTGTTATACCAGCAACCATCAATGCAATGGATGACCTGTGTATTAATGAATACAACAAGCCAACTTGCCTGATATTTATTTAGTGTATTTTACACTTTACCTTAATTGATGCGGTTTAGACGTTATCCACATGCCAAGGTTGGTGTAACTTCATTAATACACAGGTCCATCCATATGTATGCGTAGTGACGCATTAACACAGCGAGGTTCGGCGCCCCCAGTGGTGCGGAAGGCACTCTGCCTTGGAGGAACCTACACCAGCAGGGCAGACTAACGGACAGCGTCGTGGATGTGAACAGGATACACGATGTTACTTATATGCCCCCTCTGTTCACACCACAGTTCAGTTTCTCTCATTGGCACTGACATTTTGTACTGCATTTTTTTTTTTTTTTTATCTTTCTTGTATTGGTTTTTTCAGAAGTATTACATCACCCGTATCCATTGGTATCATATAAGTATAACTAAGTTGGACAAACAACATCTATAAACGCACATGTGAAGGGGTGATGGAGAAAATTTGTGGGAGGGGGAAGGAGGGGATAAAAGGGGGGGGGGTGGGAGGGTATGGAGAAGGACGGTAATGTGCTTTAATTTGTTTCCT
Source organism: Ascaphus truei (assembly GCA_036426205.1). Classification (NCBI taxonomy): domain Eukaryota; kingdom Metazoa; phylum Chordata; class Amphibia; order Anura; family Ascaphidae; genus Ascaphus; species Ascaphus truei. The sequence continues at coordinate 859,163 of CM071586.1, forward strand.
GCTCGTAGACAACCTCAATTACGTGGGTACCCTAACAGGAACACCCATGGTTCTAGTTGAATTTTGAGGCCCAAAGATCCTCTGTAACCAATCTCTGAATTTTGCGTCCAGACGGGTCGGTGTTCGTGCCCAGACCACAGCAGGTGTACCATAGCGCCCCGTTCCCCTCCCCGTTCCCCGCACATTCCCCGCACTGTCCTGGGACAGAGCGGGTGAGCTCCCTCAACGAATTATTGCCATCTAACTGGGGTGAGAACCACCCCTCATTAATACCTTATATGATTCTCCTCTCCTTCAATGTCGTACAAATCGACTAGAACCTGCCGCAGCGTTAAAGAGCGCTGTCCGTCTTCAATCGCTAACGTTCCGTCAGTCTGTCTCCCATTGATGTCATGAACCTGGTTTAATGTGGGCCGTCATTGTCCGAGCCCTAAACCCACTTCCCTGTATAGAGCGAATGAGTCCCCGTGTGTCGGTTCCCCGATCACAAGCTTCCTCGAAATTAGTTAGCTGTGGTCGATTGGGGGGGGGGGGGGGGTGGTTGTTAACAGGTGGTGTGTGTTCCGTGATGGTGCGTTGTGTGGAGGTGGGGTGACCGTGCAGTGTTGTGTGAGGGTGGGTAGTGTTGCAGTGGTGAAAAGAATATATATATAGCTAAGAGTCTGTACCTGATTCCGCAGTTGTTTTGGTTGAGAGGTGAGAGCTGTGAAGCGTCGTCTCCCAGAGCAATGAGGGTTAGGTGCTGTGAAGCGTTACCAAATCTCCCAGAGAACTGAGGTTTATTTATTTATTTATTTATTTTATTTATAAAAATGTGTTACCAGGAAGTAATACATTGAGAGATACCTCTCGTTTTCAAGTATGTCCTGGGCACAGAGTTATAAAAAATACATGGTTACGATAAAAGAACAGGGTCATACAGGTAATTCATAGACATTTCATGGACAGATAAAGTTGGAAAATTGGGTACAGGGGATAAAGGGCTTATGTGTTTCAGATAGAAATAGAGCAGCTTCAACATCACTTTAACATCAACTAACATCAGCGAACGGCAGCAAACGGCTCACGCCCTTTGGCTGCCCTTTGGCTGCGCCAAAGGCTGTGCGCCTTTGGAGCAACGCAGATGTACGCTGGGTGGGTGAGGTTGAATCTGGTGCGTCTGTGAACAAAAATATCTTTTCTTTGTCCCCTTGGCTCATTAACATTCCAGTGGGTGGGGTTGCCAATTCAACAAAGAACAAGCACAGTTTAGGTGCTGTGAAGCATTCCCAAAGGTCAGTGAGGGCTGGGAGAGTGTGGCAGTTGTGTTGGTGTGTTTGGTGTTTTGGGCGCAGGCCAATGAGAGGTGTGCGGGGGTGGGTGTGGGGCCAAGGGAGCAATCTCATTGGCCTGAGGCAGGTCCAATGTGATTGCCGCTAGGGACACAGGGAGGGACACAGGGAGACACATACAGACACGGACACATAGGACACTTTCAGAAATATATAGTAGATATGTACCCATGGCTGGTCCAGGTTGCCTCTCTGCCTCCTGTCATGTAGGCCCTGATAGCTACTGGCTGTGGCAGGCTATCCTGGGGGCATTAACCCACCTCCTACTGACTCTCTGAGTGACAGAAGAGGTGGTGTCACAAGGGTCTGTGTGTAGCCTATCGGGGTACAGATCTTGTGCCCTCCCCTTCTGGGCATCAAAGAGGAAGTTATAAATTGTAGTGAGTTCGTGCTCCCACCCCTTGGGGTGTGGATGCAAGAGCGAAAAGCTCCTGCCTTATGGGGTAAGGAGTGGAGGCCTCAATATTAGCCGAGAGCCAAGGTCTGGGGACCCAGATCTACCATCTGTAGCAGCAGTAACATCTCCCAGAGGAGGGGGGGCGGGGGGGGGAGCAGTGCTACATATATATACAAATACAGTGCATTAGATGACAAGAATATATTATTTCAAGAACATACAATTACACTAAATGCAGAACAGTTTATTAAAATAACAGGGATAAGACATCAAATAGAAATCCTTATACAGCACATTATCATATGCCATAGGTTTATCCCCAGAGAGGTTGGTGGCGTAGAAGCTGAAAATTCACGTATCTGATCACAAACACACCGTTTGCTAAACTCTGATTTCATAACTCCAGGTGACCTGACCTGAGCACAGGGGGTATCTCAGGAATGTTAGTTTCTGGTGAGGCTAACAGCCAAGTATCTGGTGATCGTTTACAGCCTTCTAACATATATATTTCACTTTTAGTTATAGCTTCCCCCAATTAAGCACTTTTAACAGATTGGAATGTGGGGGGGGGGGGTAGGTTTATCCCCAGAGAGGTTGGTGGCGTAGAAGCTGAAAATTCACATATCTGATCACAAACACACCGTTTGCTAAACTCTGATTTCATAACTCCAGGTGACCTGACCTGAGCATAGGGGGTATCTCAGGAATGTTAGTTTCTGGTGAGGCTGACAGCCAAGTATCTGGTGATCGTTTACAGCCTTCTAACATATATATTTCACTTTTAGTTATAGCTTCCCCCAATTAAGCACTCTTAACAGATTGGAATGTGAAGGGGGGGGGGGTTAGAGAGAGATGGGATGGGGAGGGGAGGAGGGAAGAGAGAGAGAGGGAAGAGAGAGAGAGGGAAGAGAGAGAGAGGGAAGAGAGAGAGGGAAGAGAGAGAGAGAGGGAAGAGAGAGAGAGAGGGAAGAGAGAGAGAGGGAGAGGAGAGGGAGGATTTGTGTATCCAGTTACTCCTGCCTATCTCCTCCCACAACCACTCCCAAAATCGCAAGTTTGTTCCTTCCCTTTAGGAGATGTTTTTGTTGTATTGAATGGATCACATCAATGAGGTTTTAGATCACGCTGTTTTACAACACGATGCAGTTTTATTTAATGACTTACCCATGCCTGGAGCTGTTCCCCTCAGTCGAGATCTCAATAAACACACCAAACAACTTCTTGGGAGGAACAAACAGTCACAGCTTTATTAGAATAAAAACGTTTAAACACAACATTATATACATAACAGTTAACCCAGGGGGGCGCAAACTTTTTTCCCTGCGCCCCCCTGCCGGATGTCCTCCTCTCCGCGTGCCCCCCTCCCTCCTCCTTATCTTGATTCCCGGCGTCTGGACGTCATGATGTCACATGACCCCCGCCGCGTTACCATGGCGACGCGTATTCAGATGCCGGATGAATCAATTTAAGTGTCTTCGGGAAGCGCGCAAGGCCTCTGTAAACCCCGCACCCCCCGCCGGTAATCTCACGCCCCCCTGCGGGTGCAGACCCCCCACTTTACGCACCGCTGAGTTAACCAAACTAGGGACCCAGCCAGACTGCTGCATTACCATTTTCATAGAGTTGAGGGATACCCTCAGCTCGTGCCCACATCGCCACTCACCTCATGGCACAAAACACACCATACGGAAGGTCCCCAAACTTCCACTTACGAGGCCTGACACCTCACCACCAGGAGCCAATACTGACCGAGTCCCTCCCCACCCCCTACGCATTACACTGCCCCCCCATACCATCCCCAAGCTGTCTTCAATGAATAAAAGCCCCAACCCTTACCAAACGTACACCCCATAACACATAAAGACAGGGCGATGGGTGGGAACTTCTCTCCAGTAGACCCTGCAGAAAACAGGAAGGTAAAAATCATACTCCTCTCCTCTAGACCCCCACCCCTAACCTGACTTCACAGCCCCTTAACAACTTAATAACTTGTTCGTTATGTAAACAAATCTATTCGGACTCCCGGACACTAATAGCATCTCTGTCAGCTGCAGATATTTCTGCTTGCTCATTCTGTGCTGGGTGAATATTAGGAGGGCGGGTACATTTTGTATCTTTTCCATACAGAATCACTTCACTTTCACAGATTGATTCTCTTTTATGGTTTCCTAAAGTAGTTTTCTCTTATGGAGAAATACCGAAGTAAAAACATTTATTGTTGGGAACGTTAATAAGGATCCTACAATCATCCACTACTGTTGTCTTCCGTGGACGTCCAGGCCGTTTTGTGTTGCAGAGCCCACAGTGCGTTCTTTTTTTCTCAGAATGTACCAAACTGTTGATTTGGCCGCTCCTAATGTTCCTGCTATCTCTCTGATGGGTTTTCTTGTTTTTGCAGCCTAAGGATGCCCTGTTTCACTTGCATTGAGAGCTCCTTTGACCGCAAGTTGTGGGTTCACAGCAACAGCTTCCAAATGCCAATGCCACACTTGGAATCAACTCCAGACCTTTTACCTGCTTAATTGATGATGAAATAACGAAGGAATAGCCCACACCTGTCCATGAAACAGCTTTAGAGTCAATTGTCCAATTACTTTTGGTCCCTTGAAAAAGAGGGGGCTACATATTAAAGAGATGTAATTCCTAAACCCTTCCTCCAATTTGGATGTGAATACCCTCAAATTAAAGCTGATAGACTGCACTTTAAGCCCATATTCATTATTTAACTGTAACTTGAATTTATTTTGGTACACAGCCGAAATAACAAAACTTGTATCAGTGTACAATTATTTCCGGACCTAACTGTATATGAATGGCTGGGTGAGAATCAGGAGCTAGGAATACTGATCCCTGCCCAGTATAAGAAGTCTGTAGAAATGGTATATGTAATAGTACATACTCAGCCCTCTGCACTTACATACGACGGCCGCCTCCTTTCTGCCGCCCTCCTCCTCCTTCCGATTTGCAGCGTCACACGGCGACTTGTTGCCATGATAACACGATGTCATGATGTCATTTGACGCCATGTCGTCACGTTGCCATTGCAACAAGCCGCTGTGTGATGCCACGTTGGTGACGTCTGCGGTGTCATTTGGCGCTGCGAATCGGCAGGAGAAGAGGGTGACGGCAAGGAGGCGCCGGCATATGTAAGTGACTTCCCATCAGGCCTGATAGGCCAGAGAACGCGGCAAATGTATATGGGGGCGGACATTTTTAGCACCCCAAATTTTGACGCCCTACACCTGGTTCTAACTGGAAATCTGCCACTGTACATGCTGTAGTAATAGTATTGTACTGGGAGAAAATAGATGCAGTGAGACAAGCAGAAAGAAAAGTGGCTTATAGCAGTCATTTTGTCTTCATCCCTTGGCTGCCAGAAAGACCTACATCGCTTATCAATGTATCCAGTTGTAACCAATATTTCCCCATATTAATGAATGATTACACATTTTTTTTTTTAAATATTACTTTTTAGTGATATAGTGTAAAAAAATGATTTAATATGATTTGTCATTCTTAATTTTGCCTCTATCAATGTTTTCTCCTTTGATTTACATATTGATGTTTATGTGCATGCTCTTGTCTGGGAGTTGGTTTGACTTTGTGTGTTATTTATATGCCGGTGCCGGTACTCAGGGCCACAGAGAGACTTCCCGGAGCCCAGGACTAGTGTCTACTTGGCCGCGGCTGCCCCCTCCCAGTGATGGAGGCCTTGCGAGACCCCCTTCATCTTATTTCTCACACCCCCACCTCTCTTCCCCTGACCTCTCTCTTCCCCCCTCCACTCCACCCCTCTCTTCCCCCCCCCCGACACCCCAACCTCTCTCCCACCCACCTTTCTCTTCCCCCCCGACACCCCCACCCCATCTCTCTCTTCCCCCGACACCCCCACCTCTCTCCCCCCCACCCCATCTCTCTCTCCTCCCCCCACACCCACGTGTCTGTCTTCCCCCCCCTGACACCCCCACCTCTCTCCCCCTCCATACCCCCACCTCTCTCTTCCCCGCCGACATTCCAGCTCTCTCCCCCACACCCCCATCTCTCTTTTCCCTCCCGACATCCCAACCTCCATCCCACATTCCCATCTCTCTCTTCCCCCCCGACACCCCAACCTCTCTCTCCCCCCTCCACACCCCTCTTCCCCCCTGACACCCCCACCCCATCTCTCTCTCCCCTCCACACCCCCATGTCTCTTCCCCTCACCTCTCTCCCCCCCCCCCCCACCTCTCTCTTCCCCCTGACGCATGCTGAATACCTGTTTAGTGTACAGGAGGCTTAATCCTCCGCCACTGGGAGCCTGGGGTGATAGCGTTATATCGGTATGCAATGCCTCCACCTGGGAGGGATCCCAGCGCTGCAGGATAACCCCTCTCAGGAACCAATGCAGTTAATGAATAAAGAAACACACACTGGTATGACTACTTATCTTTACTAACACATATTTAACAGCACAATAACAACACAGTGTGGGGGTCCCCCCAAAGTACATAGGGTACGTGGCACCAATACCCCTGGCATCCTCCCCCAATGAGTCATTTCCATCCAAGTGTAGGGAGTAGCGCTACCACTGTGGACCGTTGGTGCACTTTACCTCCCTAGGAACTTCTGTACCTGGTACCGCTGAATGAGCAAAAAGGATCCGTCTGATCCCACAACGTCTGTCGAATCCTCTCTCTGGTCCACATAGGCGTCCGCCTCTTGAGGGAGCTCCAGCTGGAGGGTGTCCCCTAATGTATATAGTTGCCTGTGGTCTGATCTCAGACCGCACGCTGCAGCTCACCACATGGCGTCTCTTCACTGGTGCTACACCTGACACTATAAGGCTAAAGGGTAGCGTCCCTGTCTGGGGTCTTCCCTCTAGCAGCCAAAATCTAAAAGGGGACTTAGGACCTAGCTGGGACCTAAGGGACACACCTAGTCCTAAACAGCTCTGATGGTGCCCCTGGAATCTATCACACACTCACTAACCATGTGGGATTCATTGAAACTTAAACAGGGGCTATCCAAACTCAAATCTCAGATGACACCACTATTTGACAATATTAGCTTTATCCCAGGCACGGAAACAACAGCTTTTAAGGACTGGAGCAAGGCAGGGATCACAAGGGTAAAAGACCTATGGGTAAACAAAGATATTAAAAAGTTCGAGACAGTAAAGAGAGAAATTGGCTTTCATGACTCGGCCTTTTTTTTTAGGTACCTTCAATTGAGAGATCACATACAGAGGACAGGTCCATATAGTGACTTCACAGCATTTGAGGACTTGTGCCTTATAGGGGAGGACATAAAAGGTCTGATCTCTAAAGTTTACAGCATACTTGCGGAGGGTAAAACGGAACCGGAGATAAAACCCAAAATGATGACAAAGTGGGAGGAGGAGTTGGGAGAACAACTAGATCAGGAGCAGTGGGATAACATATTTGAAGGAAGAGCAAAGAGCTCCACATGTGTATTAATAAAAGAAAATGCATATAAAATGCTCCACCACTGGTACTACACCCCACTACGATTGTCCAAATTTTTCAGAAACATGTCCCCACTGTGTACAAGGGGGTGTGGCCAGCAAGCATCGTTTATACATATGTGGTGGACGTGCCCGAAGGTTACAAAGCTGTGGAGGGCCACACATGATATGGCACAGACACTTCTTGGGTATGCCTTCCCCCTAGACCCCTGGCCAATTGCAGGCCAATTGAAAACATGGAAAAATTGACGACAAACTACTGACACACATATATACAGCGGCCAGATGCGAAATAGCCAAAGCCTGGAAACAGGAACAGCAGCCGGCCATACACGCTGTAACAGCGAGATTATGGAGGATCTGTCTTATGGAAAAACTGACGGGAGTACAAAACGACACAGTACAGAAATACATAGAAGTCTGGGAACCATGGAGAACCTATATAGGAAATAGATATCTTACGAGGGCTACTCTACAATTCTGAAAATCACAAAATAGATGAGGTAAAAACACACTAGCTAGGAAAAATAATAATAATAATAATAATAAGAGCTTCACTACAGAGGTAACGCTGGTGTGATATTATTCGTAATTGTATAAAATACAGAGGTGAGCCTGGAGGGAATCCAGTTTCGGATACTCCACAAATGCACGGATGTAAAGCTGTTATGATATACCAACAAAGGAAATGAATATTCTAAAAGCAATGACATTTCTTCTTTTTCTTTTCCTCCTTCTAAGTCTTTTCAGTTAATTTTCTGTATTAATTACTTTAAACACTGTCATAACAGCGATGTCATTATTGTCTTCCCATTGAATGTGTTATCCACATGATACAAATGTATGTGGTTCAAAAGTAACATGTTCCCCTTTTTTATGTTCTGTATCCCACTCCCCACTTTTCTTAACAAAAAAACAAATAAAGAATAAGTTAAAAAAAAAAAAAAAATCCAACCTGGTAAGTAATGCCTGGATAGTAATATATAGGGTATGAGCTCTTGTATCTGTTTTATAACAGCTCATAGCTGGCTGCTTACTGCATACTAGAGTGATTGTTACACTATGCAGCTTGAAATGGCTGCCTGTTATATTAGCATGTAATTCATAAGTACTGTGCAGCTCTAACTGGCTGCCTACATCTTCTCTGTGATCAGTGAATGATCTATATCTATATTTTTGAAACCATTGTATGTCCCTGTGTCTCGGGGCAATCACATTGGACCTTTGCCCCGTCACTCCGCCTCAGGCCAATGAGATGGCTCCCTTGGCCCGCCCGCCCCCGCACACCTCTCATTGATCACACTCACCAGCCACTGACACAGATACCCATGGGCACACCGCCTCACAATCCCCCCCCCCACAGCAAACTCCAACATCCCCGGACCCAACAGCACCGATACCCACGGGCATCGCCGCACGCTCCTCGGTGCCACCGCCTCACCTCTCCCCACCCCCTCTCACAGCAAACCCCAGCCTCCCTTGCGCCGCCAGCAATGCTACCCACGAGCAGCGGTGCCCGCTCCTCGGCGCCGCCAGCTCACCTGCAGGAGGGACCCCACACGTGCCCCTCTGCAGCTCTCCGTGCTCAGCTCTCCGTGCAGCTCCCCCCCCTCTCTTCCTCCACATGCCCTCTGTGCTCTCCGTCCGGCTCCCGTCTGCTCCCCGCCCCTCCCTAGCAGATGACTGTAGCTGGGGTGCGACTCCCCCGGGCTGCAGGAGGGAGATGCTGCCGGCTGTAAGCAGCTCCCCCCCACACACATTCCCTCCTCTCCGGCCTCATCCCTCCGTCCGTGCTTCCTCCAACACACACATATACATATATATATATATTGTGACAAACGGCTTACTCCGGGGCTCCGTCGTTTGTCCGGGACTGTTTAGAACACGGTCTTTTAGGGTAGGTTAAATGATGAGGCGTCACGTACTGTTCCTTTAAACAGGCTATGCCTGGTTTATTCAGTCCCAGGCACTGAGACTGCCACAGTGCATACAACAGAAAACAGATCAAAACAAAAGCTGCTCACCTGAGTGATAACTTAACTTAGATATCCCTGACTCAGGGTTGGAAGTGGCTTTTCCACTCCCAACAACAAAACAAGGTACTTTTGCAGTCTTATACAAATGAACAGAAAGATTGAACCTGTTATGGGAAGAGGCTTCTCCCCTCTGTAGTTCAGCAGCCTTTCAGCCTCCTGGCTCTTGTGGAGAGACCAGAGCAAACAGGAAAACAGTCTTACATACCTGATTCCTAATTAGCATGACAGGTGACAGAAATCAGGCAGCAGACAAACTCTGGTCTGGATCTCTCATCCCCTCAGTTCCAGCGCTTGCCAAACTGTGGGATGGAGTGTATGTATTATAAGGCTGCACTCCCAGGCCAAACAGGATAGAAACTGTTTAGTATCCTGGGAGCCCTATATACGGAATTTATTACCATCCCCTGGTTTCTGTCACATATCCTCCCCCCCAGCTCAGACCTCGAGGGATGAGCGACCATGGATATTAGGGAGTGCATCCTTGACAACCCGTCAGCATTGCCATGTTTGTGCCCTGACCTGTGTTCCACAGAAAATTTAAAGGGTTGTAGGCTTAGGAACCACCTGGTCACTCTAGCATTCTTTTCCCTGTTTTGACACATCCAGGTAAGGGGTGCATGATCTGTGACCAACCGGAATTTTATCCCCAACAGGTAGTATTTGAGCGTCTCTACAGCCCACTTTATTGCGAGACACTCTTTCTCTACTATGGAGTAATTTTTCTCCTGGGGATTTAGTTTCCTACTTAAATAAAGGATGGGGTGCTCCTCACCTTGAGACTCCTGGGAGAGTACCGCCCCCAGCCCTACCTCAGATGCGTCGGTTTGGACTACGAACTCTTTGGAGAAGTCAGGTGTGACCAACACTGGTTGGGCACAGAGAGCTTCTTTCAGGCTTCTAAAGGCTTGTTCGTTAGTATGTCCTAAGCACAGAGTTATGATGACAAATACATGGTTACATTAAATGAACCGGGTTATACAGTACATTATACAGTCATGTGAAAAAGGAAGTACACCCTCTTTGAATTCCATGGTTTTACATATCAGGACATAATAACAATCATCTGTTCCTTAGCAGGTCTTAAAATTAGGTAAATACAACCTCAGATGAACAACAACACGCGACATATTACAGCGTGTCATGATTTATTTAACAAAAATAAAGCCAAAATGGAGAAGCCATGTGTGAAAAACTAAGTATACCTTATGATTCAATAGCTTGTAGAACCACCTTTAGCAGCAATAACTTGAAGTTATCGTTTTCTGTATGACTTTATCAGTCTCTCACATCGTTGTGGAGGAATTTTGGCCCGCTCTTCTTTCCAACGTTGCTTCAATTCATTGAGGTTTGCGGGCATTTGTTTATTCACAGCTCTCTTAAGGTCCCCCCACAGCATTTCAATCGGGTTGAGGTCTGGACTTTGACTGGGCCATTGCAACACCTTGATTCTTTTCTTTTTCAGCCATTCTGTTGTAGATTTGCTGGTGTGCTTGGGTTCATTGTCCTGTTGCATGACCCAATTTCGGCCAAGCTTTAGCTGTCGGACAGATGGCCTCACATTTGACTCTAGAGTACTTTGGTATACAGAGGAGTTCATGGTCGACTCAATGACTGCAAGGTTCCAAGGTCCTGTGGCTGCAATACAAGCCCAAATCATCACCCCTCCACCACTGTGCTTGGTAGTTGGTATGAGGTATTTATGCTGATATGCAGTTTTTGGTTTTCGCCAAACGTGGCGCTGTGCATTATGGCCAAACATCTGCACTTTGGTCTCGTCTATCAAAAGGACATTGTTCCAGAAGTCTTGTGGTTTGTTCAGATGCAACTTTGCAAACCTAAGCCGTGATGTCATTTCTTTTTAGAGAGAAAAAGCTTTCTCCTGGCAACCCTTCCAAACAAACCATACTTGTTCAGTCTTTTTCTAATTGTACAGTCATGAACTTTAACATTTAACATGTTAACTGAGGCCTGTAAAGGCAGAGATGAAACTCTTAGGTTTTCTGCAATTTCTCTGAGCATTGCACGGTCTTGAATGTTTTCCACTTTTGAATAATCTTTCTCACTGTAGAATGATGGACTTTAAATTGTTTGGAAATGGCCATATAACCCTTCCCAGATTGACGGGCAGCAACAATTGCTTCTCTAAGATCATTGCTGATGTCTTTCCTCCTTGGCATTGTGTTAACACACACCTGAATTCTCCAGACCAGCAAACTGCTAAAACTTCGGCTTTTATAGAGGTGGTCACACTTGCTGATCAATTAATCAACCGCATTTGATTAGCAGCACCTGTCTGCTACTTAGCATCTTAATTCCTATGGAAGCAGTAAGTGTGTACTTAGTTTTTCACACATGGATTCTCCATTTTGGCTTTATTTTTGTTAAATAAATCATGACACAGTGTAATATGTCTTGCATTGTTGTTCATCTGGAGGTTGTATTTACCTAATTTTTAGACCTGCTAAGGAACAGATGATTGTTATTATGTCCTGATATGTAAAACCATGGAATTCAAAGAGGGTGTACTTTCTTTTTCACATGACTGTATATAAACACATTTCACAAACAGTTAATGATAATATAGGTTATAGGCGTATGCAAGAGTTACAACCCAGATTACAATTTGAGAAAGAACTTAGACTGGTTTCGGCTGTGAGAGTCTCCGGTAGACTGTTCCAGTTTTGGGGTGCACTGTAAGAGAAGGAGGAGCGGCCGGATACTTTGTTGAACCGTGGGGCCGTTAGCAGTATTGGAGTCAGATCTCAGATGATAAGTGCTGCGTGTGGTAGGGGTGAGGAGCTTGTTCAGATACGTGGGTAGCTTGCCAAGAAAGTATTTGAAGGCAAGACAGGAAAGGTGAACTTTGCGCCTAGATGCAGGTAATGGCCAACCTAGTTCTTTTAGCATTTCGCAGTGATGTGTGTTGTAGTTGCATTGGAGAATCGCACTGCAGAGGCATCATTCACCTCACCTGCTGCCTTCCCTCTTGCCCTATCACGGCCCTCGCTGGGGCCGCTCCTCCAGATATCATTGGCTCCTGGTTCCTTATATGCCCCGCTCAGCCATTCCTTCTTTGGCTGAGCATCGCTCTGTGTAACCTGTGTTACCCAGGTTCGTGCCCTGCCTCGTTCCTAGTGCCCTCACCTTCCTCTCGTTTTCTCTCCTGTGTACCGAACCGGCTTGACAGGACCTGCTCTGAATATCGACCCCGGCTTGCCCCTGACCATCTGACCTCTCCAATCCTCCACCTCTGCTTATGGATACCAACCTACCACCTGGCTCCAAAACCACGGTTCTCGGCACCAACCATTCTCCTGGCTCCTCTTTTTGATCTGGCAAGTATCTGGACCAACGTTCTCTTCCGATCAGACCCGGCTACAGAGACGATCCGCCTTCCAGGCGTGCCTCTGCGACTGTGAGATCCCTCCTTGTCCGTGGTGAGCGCAGCGTTACATTATGCTCAGCCCAACAGACATGGACCCCGGAGAGACAGAACAAATTGCCATGGACCATCTCTACCGAGTGGAGGCACGACTCATCTCCTTGTCTCAAGAATGACTGTCCCAGCATCGCCTTAGTTCCACTGCCACGTCAGCAGCAGCAGCACTCCCTCAGGACCTCCACATGGTCTCGGAGTGTTGCCTGCCCACTCTTAACCGCTATGCAGCGGATCCCCACGAGTGCAGAGGGTTCATCAACCAGTGCGAGATCCAGTTCGAACTAGCACCGTCACGCTTTCCCACTGCACGTTCAAGGGTCGCCTACATCATCGCTCTGCTGATGCGCTGGCCTGGGAGTCCCCCATCTTGGAACAGAGAGCCGACGTCACACATGATTTTTCATCTCTCTCAGGGTGGTCGCTCTGTCGCCCAGTATGCCCTGGATTTCCGGACCATCGCGGCTGAGACCACCTGGAATGACGAGGCCCTCTCCGCAGCCTTCTGGCAGGGACTGTCCGAACCCATCAAGGACCAGCTAGCGGTTCAGGAGAGACCCTCCAGTTTGGAGGAACTCATTGCAGTTTGCATCCACGTGGACCAGCGTCTCCAGTAGAGAAGAGTCGAACGCTCGCTTCCTCATCCTGTTCTTCCCCGGTCTACCAGCCGCAGTCTTGTTCCCTTTGTTTCCCAACATCCAGATGAACCAGAACCTATGCAGCTCGGAAGTCACCGGCTATCCGCCTCTGAGAGACAACGCTGACGAGATGGCGGCCTGTGTCACTACTGTGGGTACACCGGTCATCTGCTGGCAAGCTGTTCCCTGCGGCCGGGAAACAGCAAAACCCAATGAGGTACGAGGGGGTCTCATTGGGTCCAATTTCTCCTTCCCCGGAAAAACTCCCAACTTGGATAATGCTGCCCGTTTTCCTTGCCAGGGACAACTCCCAGATTCCCACTTCCGGATTCATCGATTCCGGATCTGGAGGATTTTATTGATCAGGATTTTGCCACCAAGAACATTCCACTCCAATCTAAAGCCATTCCTGTTGGCTTGGAGGCCATAGACGGACGCCCACTCACACCAGCCTTCATCTCGTTGGAGACTTGTTCACTATCCCTCACCATGGAAGATGGTCACCAGGAGGAGATCATCTTTGACGTAATCCATACCCTCACGTCCACGTCATGGTGGAGGTGATACTAGGTTTTCCTTGGCTGCACAACCTACAGCTGGATTGTACCAACAAGGGACCCGTAAAATGGAGCCCTCATGCCTCAAGCTTGTCTTTCTCCAAAACAGGCGATAGCCAGACTGGAATTACCCACGGAGGACAAGATCTCCCTTCCAGTGGTCTACAGGGACCTCGTGGATGTCTTTGACAAAGTACATTCAGAGGTGCTGCCGCCCGATAGACCCTTTGACTGCCCCATCGACCTTCTGCCTGGCACGGTTCTACCCAAAAGCTGTACATGCCCTCTTTCCATGCCCGAGACCAAGGCCATGTCCAAATATATCCAGGAGAATCTGAAGAGGGGGTTAATCCGGAATTCTTCCTCTCCAGCTGGATCCGGGTTCTTCTTTGTCAAGAAGAAAGATGGATCCCTTTGCCCCTGTATTGACTACAGGGGTCTTAACAAGATTACCGTCAAGAATCGCTATCCTCTTCCGCTCATTACTGAACGTTTTGACCGCCTACAGGGGGCAACAATCTTCTCCAATCTAGATCTTCGTGGAGCCTATAATCTCATTGGCATTTGCCAGGGCAATGAGTGGAAGACTACCTTCAACACCTGGAATAGACACTATGAATACCTGGTTATGCCCTTTGGCTTGTGCAATGCCCTGGCAGTTTTCCAGGAGTTCGTTAATGAGATCTTTTGCGATCTTCTCAACAGCTTCGTCATCGTGTACCTTGATGACATCCTCATCTTTTCCAAGTCCCTCTCTGACCACATTCAGCACACCAAACTAGTCTTGTCTCGCCTTCGTGAGAACCGTTTGTACGCAAAGTTGGAGAAATGTTAATTCCATCAATCTTCCATTTCCTTTCTGGGATACATCATTTCTAGTGCAGGATTCTCTATGGACCCAACCAAGCTCAAGGCCGTGCTAGATTGGCCACAACCCACGTCCCTGAAAGCCATGTAGTGGTTTCTGGGATTTGCGAACTATTATCGCAAGTTCATCAAGAACTTTTTGTCCATGGTGGCCCCCATCACCGCTCTGACTAAGAAGGGAGCTAACACAGCAGCCTGGTCACCTACGGCCCTTCAAGCCTTTGAGTCCCTTAAGAAGTCTTTCCCCCATCTTGCGCCACCCAGACCCCAGGCTTCCCTTTACCTTGGAGGTAAACGCATCAGATATCGGCGCAGGCGCAATTCTTTCACAAAGGCAGTCCCCACAGGCCAAACTCCACCCTGCGGGTTCTTTTCAAAAAAACAAATCCTTCGGCAGAACAAAATTACGATGTCGGTAATAGAGAACTCCTGGCCATCGAACTCGCCCTACAGGAATGGAGACATCTTTTGGAGGGAACAGAAACCCCATATTTCAATTCTCACCGACCATAATAATCTTCTATATTTTGAGAGCGCACTCCGTTTAGGAGCCCGTCAGGCTCAATGGTCTCTTTTTTTCCCCCTCGAGGTTGAACTACCTTATCTCCTACATACCCGGATCAAAGAACCAAAAGGCGGACGCACTCATGGCAATTCCTGGTCGAAGGTAAGTCTGAAGACGTCACCGAGACGATCCTGCCCCCCAAATACATCATTTCGGCCAACTCTTTCGATATCCTAGATCAAGTTCTGGCAGCACAGTCTAACCTCCTGAGGGGCCTTGAGGTGCCGGTCAGTTGTTTATATGCATCTCCGCGCTTGTTAAAGAAAATTCTAGAGTGGGGTCACTCAAAGTCTGCCGGTCATCCAGGTACCAGTAGAAGCTCCGACCTCATTAGCTGCACCTTTTGGTAGCCTACCATGTCAAAAGATATAGTGGAATTCGTGAAAGCCTGTCCAACCTGCGCCCAAGTCAAGACCATTCTTAATAAGCCCCCCGTTCTTCTGCGACCCCTGCCCATATCGGAACGTCCTTGGAGCCACCTGTCTACGGATTTCATTGTGGAGCTCCCTGCCTCCAAGAGGATGAATACCATTCTAGTGGTCGTGGACAGGTTCTCCAAGCAGGCCCATTTCATCCCTCTCAAAGGCTTGCCCAATTCCGCTACCTTGGCAGACATTTTTATCAAGGAGTATTCCGCATTCACGGGGTCCCACTCTCCATCGTATCCGACCATAGGACACAATTTATCTATAAAATTCTGGTAGGCCATCGCCCAAAGGATGGTTATCAGTCTCCACTTCTCTTTCGGTTACCATCCGCAGACTAATGGGCAAACCGAGAGGAGAAACCAAACGTTGGAGCAATACCTTCGATGCTTTGTCACGGTCAGCCAGGATGATTAGGTAGACCTACTCCCATGGTTTGAGTTTGCACATAACTCTTAGGAACAGCTCCACACAGAAATCTCCCTTTTTTTTATAAACTATGGGTTCCATCCGGTCCTGCTTCCCATTTCTTCAGTCCCTTCCGGGGTCCCGGCAGCAGACGACCGAATTAAAGATCTACAGGAATCCTGGACGAAGATCCAGGAGGCACTGGTGATGGCAACCCACAGACAAAAGGCACAGGCAGACCGCCATTGTCGGGAGGCACCTGTCTTTAAGCCAGGAGACAAGGTCTGGCTCTCGTCCAGGAACAAACTAAAGACTTCTAGCCTCAAACTGAACCAAGGTACCTGGGTCCATCTCAGTCGTGGAACAAATTAACCCTGTGGCATACCATCTGGAGCTCCCCTCATCCATGAGAATACCATCAGTGTTCCATACCTTCTTTCTAAAACCTGTGTCTCAAAACCCACGGTTCCACAAGACACCAGCATCTCCTAAACCAGTCATGGTCCAAGGTCAGGAGGAGTTTGAAATTCAATCTATTCTCGACTCCAGGAAGACAAGGGGAGCACTGCAGTATCTGGTTCACTGGAAGGGCTTTGGCCCCAAGGAATGGTCCTGGGTTCCATACCATCAAATACATGCCCCCAGATTACTGAGACTCTTTCATGCCAAGCACCCCGACAAGCCACTTTGGAGTCATCCTGAGGCTGCTCCTCAAGGGGGGCGGGTGGGGTACTGTAACAAAATGGTAAACTCCTCCCTCAAGGAGGGTTCCCTCCTCACCAATTTCCGGTCGGTCCCCCGCTGGTCCGCGCCCCGAGGCGCCGGTTCCATGTGCGCGCCGCCACAAGCGGCGGTTTCCTTCCCTCTCCGTAACACCGGCGGTAGAAGTGCGTGTGCACACGCACACACGCACGTTCCCTTCCACCCTGGCTCAATGAGGCCCTGCCCCCCCCGCTCGGGGCGCGCGTCCCCCACACGCACTGCAGAGGCATCATTCACCTCACCTGCTGCCTTCCCTCTTGCCCTATCACTGCCCTCGCTGGGGCCGCTCCTGCAGATTTCATTGGCTCTTGGTTCCTTATATGCCCGCTCAGTCATTCCTTCTTTGGTTGAGCATCGCTCTGTGTAACCTGTGTTACCCACGTTCCTGTTGTGGTGTATTCCCCGGGCGCTAACTCTGACCGTGGTTGGTGTAGGATTTAAATATCTTAAATATATTAAATAGTATGGTATGTGTTAATAGTGATGTCCTACTGTGACTCGAACTACCCCACTAGGGTCTATCCAGAAGAAAGATAAGACTGCAAAAGAAACCTTGATGGGATACAACTTACACAAGGCTGTGTAAGTTTTCCTTTTATTGATTCATTTTGCATTCATTTTGCATCCATAGACTTGCTTCACCCACCTAAGTCTTACCCACGTTCCTGCCCCGCCTCGTTCCTAGTGCCCTCACCTTGCTCTCGTTTTCACTCCTGTGTACTGAACTGGCTTGACTTAAGACCTGCTCGGGATATCGACCCCGGCTTGCCCCTGACCATCCGACCTCTCCAATTCTCCACCTCTTCTTACGGATACCAACCTACCACCTGGCTCCAAACCCACGGCTCTCGGCACCGACCACTCTCCTTGCTCCTCCTTTCGATCCGGCAAGTATCTGGACTAACGTTTTCTCTTCCGATCAGGCCCGGATGCACAGATGATCCACCTTCCAGGCGTGCCTCCGCGACTGTGGGATCTATCCTTCCCACCTCAGATCCGGGGTCCCTCCTTGCCCGTGGTGAGCGCAGCGTTACACTGGGTCATGTGTCTCGGTGCCGTAATTGTACAGGTCTGTAATCTCGTTTTGTTAGCTACTGCCTGACATTGTGCACTATTGCTAGGCCTGCTGCCTACAAGCACTCCTAAATCCTTCTCCATCAAGGATTCCCCCAATGAATCCCCATTTCATTTGTAAGTCGCCTGTTTATTCTTGTTTCCCATATGCATAACCTTACATTTATCTGTATTAAACCTCATTTGCCATTTACCTGCCCACGTTTCCAGTCTCTCCAAGTCCTTCTGAAGAGAAATTACATCCTGCTCTGATTCTATTACCTTACACAATTTAGTATCATCAGCAAAGATGGAGACTTTGCTCTCGATGCCAACCTCAAGGTCATAAATAAACAAGTTAAAAAGCAGGGGTCCCGGTACCGATCCCTGAGGTACTCCACTCACGACCCACTCACGACTTGAGCCCAACCTGAAAAAGTTCAATATATTACAACTCTGTGGTCTATCCTTCATCCAGTTATCTATCCTAACAATGTTTTAAAGACTGCACATTTATGTTCCCAAATTTTCCCTGCAAAAACGTCACCCCAATGTATTCCTAGCCTTTCAAAAATATGTTTTTTTGATAATGTATTTCAAATGAGATCTAGGACGACACAGAGAGACAGGCAGACAGGGAGACAGACAGAGAGACAGACTGACAGACAGACAGACAAATCAAAATCTCTTATAACACCACGTAAAGTTTTGAATATTTGTTGTTTATTCTGAATTAAATAGAAATTATCATGTTAGTCCAGTAGTGATAGTGCAGAGTAAATTATAACATCAGTATTAAGTGCTTGTGCAGAGTAAATTATTATTTCAGTATTAAGTGCTTGTCACGATGACACCAACTTTATCAACACATTTATATTTCTGGGTACTTGATTGAACAGAACAAGTTGCAAAATAAATTGTGATTTATTTCCTAGACTAGCTGAGAGACCCGGCGTTGCCCGGGAGTCACACTGTCCCCCCGTACCCCCCCCCCGCCCCCCACACACACTGTCCCCCCCCCCTCACACACACACCTTGTCCCCCTCCTCCCCACAACCACTGCGACACACCCTGCCCCCCTCCCCCACACACACACTGCCCCCCCTCCCCCCCAACACCCCTGTCCCTCCCTCCCTCCCGCCCCCCCCTGTCCCCCCCCCACACACACATTGTCCCCCCCCACACACACACACTGTTCCCCCCTCCCCCACACACACACTGTCACTCCCCCCCACACACACACACTGTCCTCCCCCCCCACACACACATGGTTTTCCCACACAGCACTGTGCCCCCTCTCCCCCCCCACAACCTTTCCCCCCCACACACACCTGTCCCCCCTCCCCCACACACACACTGTCCCCCCCTCTCCACACCCACACTGTCCCCCCCCTCTCCCACACACACATCCACAGACACACTGTCCCTCCCCTGTCCCTCCCCTCCCCCCCCTCACACACGGTGTCCCACACACACTGTCCCCCCCCCTCTCCCCACGCACACACAAAGCCCCCTCACCTCTGCCAGCACCGCTCCTCTCTCCCGCGCTCCTCCGATTGTCGCGCGCCTGGCCCTTCTCTGCTCTCCCTCCTCCCGTCCGGGGAGCGCTGCGCACGCGCCCCCTCTCTGCAGAGCCACCGGAAAACGCAGGGAAGGTGCAGGGCCTGTCCGGTTGACGGGAGTGACGGCCACCGGGAGGGGGGAAGGTGCGGGGCCTGTGAGCGCTGCGCACGCGCCCCCTCTCTTCACCTGTGAGCGCGAGCCGGCGGGAAACGCAGGGAAGGTGCAGGGCCTGTCCGTGTGACGGGAGTGACGGCCACCGGGAGGGGGGAAGGTGCGGGGCCTGTAGTGACGTCCACCGGGAGGGGGGAAGGTGAGCTGCGGTCCGGGTGACGGGGGAGAGTGACGGCCACCAGGAGGGGGGAAGGTGAGCTGCAAGGGGGCCTAAAGCAGTGGTGTGAGTGTGTGAGGCCAATGAGAGGAGTGCGGGGGCGGGCCAAGGGGGCCTGAAGCAGTGGTGTGAGTGTGTGAGGCAAATGAGAGGTACAGGGACGTGTTTAATGGGTCTCTAACTCAGCTTTTATGGATATCCTTGCTTCAGCACAGGTGGCTAAATCGGTCCCGGTTTTATGGATATCCTTGCTTCAGCACAGGTGGCTAAATCGGTCCCGGCTTCAGCACGTCACTAAATCAGAGCCATCTTCTGCTCAGGTGGCTCAATCAGAGGCTCAATCTCCGACTTAGCCACATGTGCTGAAGCATTGATATCCATAAAACCTGGCCTGTTGTTGACCCCTGAGGACTGAGCGTGATACCCCTGGTATAATGGGTCAGACGCACATATAATAGTAAAGTGACCTATTGGTTAAAGGGTCAGTCACATAGGGGGAAAGTGACATATTACATGAGATAAAGGGTCAGTCTCCAGAAGAACCAAAGTGACCCCAATTAAATGGCCATATTATATGGGTTAAAAGGTTAATCAACATGGGAACAAAGGGACCTAATTAAAGTAGCATGTTTCATGGAGCAAAGGGCCATTCCTACACAGATCCCACTGACAATAACCGGCTGAAGACGGAGTGTTAAAGGTTCTGTCCCACTACGGTTCTGCTAAGTGACACAGGGACAGTAACATGTTTAACGGGTTAAAGAATCAGTCTCACACAGGGGCTGATTTTATATAAAAATATTCTAACTCTATGTGGCCAAAATTTCCCATTTACATATTGTTGAATACGCCCCATCAACAAGTTTAATGGGTTAAATGGTCAGTCCATCGTAGGGGCAAAGTGACCTAATGACAGGGACGTGTTTAATGGATTAAAGGGTCAGCCCCACGTAGGACCATTACCAACTTCCCTGTCATTAGTCACTTTGCCCCCTACGTGGGACTGACCCTTTAACCCATTACACACGCTCCCTGTCATTTAGGTGCTCACTTTGCCTACGTGGGGCTACACTATCAAGACACACAGCTTTACATCCTCAGTCACGTTTTATTAAGATCGTGTGGTTTTTAACGGAGTGATACAAGTTAAACAGGGGTACAGTTATCCTTGGTGCCACACCATGCCGGGGGACGCCACGCAGGCTGGGGGGGGTGTGGGTGGCAAGACAATCCCAGTGACCACAATACACGAGTTTATCGCATGGTGAGAGTTTTATCCCAGGGGGTGACAACACGCGAGTTAATACCGGGATAGAGTTTATCCCAGGGGGGGAAAACGCAAGTTATAACCGGGGGGGACAGTTATCCCGTGGCTGGGGGTGGGGTTTGATGTGGAGGGGGACACACGCAGTCGGATACACTTATCCCAGTGACACACGAGTTTAACAACAGGGGGACAGTTTATCACCGGGGACACGCGAGTTATACAGGGGGGACATTTATCCCGGGGACACTCTTTATACAGGGGGGTACAGTTATCCCGGACAACCTAGTTATACAGTGGGGACGTTATCCCGTGGGACCGCGGATTTTCTCCATTGGGGACAGTTATCCAGGGGACAGCACACGCGAGTTATACAGGGGGTGACAGTTATCCCGGGGACACCGAGTTATACAGGGGGGACTTTATCCCGGTGGCGATGCAACGGTTATCACACGGGGGTGCAACGTTTATCACCGGGGACATACGCTATTTATACAGGGGGGACCGTTTCCCGGGACAACGCGAGTTATACAGTGGACAGTTTATCACCGGGGACCCTGCGAGTTATACAGGGGGGACATTTATCCCCGGGGACACAACACCAGTCTGATACCTTATCCCAGTGACACACGAGTTAATACAGGGGGGACAGTTATCCCGGGGACACACGAGTTATACAGGGGACAGTTATCCCTGGGACAACCGAGTTATACAGGGTGGGACAGTTTCCGGGGACAACAAACGAGTTAGACGGGGACATTATCCCGGGGACACGCGAGGTTAACGAGTGGGGACCGGTTTATCCGTTGACACAACACCAGGCCGGGGGACCTTTCCCAGTGACACACCCTATTTATACAGGGGGGACAGTTATCCCGGGACACGCGAGTTATACAGGGGGAAGAAAAAAAAAAAAAAAAAAAAAAAAAAAAAAAAAAAACAGTTAATCCCGGGGACACACGAGTTATACAGGGGGGACAGTTATCCCGGGGACACGCGAGTTATACAGGGGGGACAGTTATCCCGGGGACACACGAGTTATACAGGGTCTGACAGTTTATCCCTTGACACGCGGTTATACAGGGGGGATTATCCCCGGGGACCACGCGAGTTATCCAGGGGGGAAGTTATCCCAGGGACCACGAGTTATACAGTTGGGGACAGTTATTCCCCGGGACAACTCGAGTTATACAGGGGGGACAGTTATCCCGGGGACACGCGAGTTATACAGGGGGGGACAGTTATCCCGGGGACACACGAGTTATACAGGGGGGACAGTTATCCCGGGGACACCGAGTTATACAGTGGGACGTTTCCCCGGGACCGCGAGTTTATACAGGGGGGACATTTATCCCAGGGACAACACACGCTATTAATCCGGGGGGACAGTTATCCCGTGGACACGCGAGTTATAATGGGTACAGTTTCCCGGGACACACGCAGTCTGAGACACTTATCCCAAGTACACACGAGTTATACATGGGGGACGTTAATCCCGGGACACGCTATTTATAACAGGGGGACAGTTATCCCGGGGACACGCGAGTTATACAGGGGGACAGTTAATCCGGGGACACGCGAGTTATACAGGGGGGACCAGTTTATTATCCCGGGGACACGAGAGTTATACAGGGGACAGTTATCCCTGTGACCACACGTCAGGCCTGGGAGACACTTATCAAGTGACACCCCTCGAGTTATACAGGGGGACAGTTTATCCCGGGGACACACGAGTTATAAACAGGGGGGACCGTTATCCCGGGACAAACGCGAGTTATCATCGGGGGACATTATCCCGGGGACACGCGATAATCAGGGGGGACATTTTATCCCGGGACACGCGAGTTATAAATACATGGGGACAGTTAGTCCCGGGACACGCGATTATACAAGGGGGGGACAGTTATCCCGGGGACACACGCAAGTTCTGAGACACTTAGCCCAGACACACGAGTTATACAGGGGGGGACAGTTATCATCCGGGGACCACGACGTTATACATGGGGGACCGTTATCCCGTTGAGCACACGAGTTATACCCGGGGGGACAGTTATCCAGGGACACGCGATTTTATACAGGGGGACAGTTATCCCGGGGACACGCGAGTTATAACAGGGTGTACAGTTATCCCGGTGACCCGATTTCTAGCAGGGGGACAGTTAATCCCGGGGACAACGCGAGTGATACAGGGGACAGTATCCCGGGGACACACGCATCTGAGACACTTATCCCAGTTGAACACACAGTGTATACAGGGGACAGTTTATCCCGGACACACTCAGTCTGAAGACACTATCCCAGTGACACCTAGTTATACAGGTGGACGTTATCCGGGGACACACGATTTTATACAGGGGGACAGTTATCCCGGGACAACGCGAGTTATACAGGGGGGACAGTTATCCCGGGGACACGCGAGTTATCCAGTGGGGACAGTTTATCCCGGGGACACACGATTTATACAGGGGTGGATCAGTTATCCCGGTGACACATCCGAGTTATACAGGGGGGACAGTATCCCGGGGACAACTCGAGTATACAGGTGGGACAGTTTATCCCGGGGACACGCGAGTTAACCGGGGGACAGTTATCCCGGGGACCGCGAGTTATACAGGGGGACGTTTCCCAGGACACACGCGAGTTTATACCGGGGGGGACAGTTATCCTCTGGGACAAACGCGAGTATACAGGGGGACAGTTATCATCCTGTGACCATCACACAGCGCAGGCCGGGGGGACACTTATCCCAGTGACACCAACGAGTTATACAGGGGGGGACAGTTTTTTATCCCGGGGACCGCGAGTTTATACAGGGTGACCGTTATCCCGGGGACCGCGAGTTAGAACAGGGGACCGTTATCACCTGGGACCACGCGAGTTTAACAGGGGGGACAGTTATCCCGGGGACACGCGAGTTATACAGGGGGGACAGTTATCCCGGGACAACGCGAGTTAATCCAGGGGGGGACAGTTTTATCCCGGGGACCAAACGAGTTAGACGCGGGGTGACAGTTATCCCTTTGACACCGAGTTATACAGGGGGGACAGTTATCCGGGGACACGCAGTTATACAGGGGGGTACGGATTAATCCCGGGGACACACGATTTTACAGGGGACAGTTATCCCGGGGACACGCGATTATCAGGGGGACAGTTTCCCGGGTACAGACTCGAGTTATACCAGGGGGACAGTTATCCCGGGACACGCGAGTTATACAGGGTGGACAGTTTTCCCGGGGCCACGCGAGTTATAACAGGGGGGAACAGTTACCCGGTGACCACACGAGTTATAACATGTGGATACAGTTATCCCCAGTGACAACGCGAGTTAACTACAGGGTTACAGTTATCCCTGGGCACGCGAGTTATACAGGGGGACAGTTACCTCCCGGGGAACACGCAGTTTACAGGGGGGACAGTTATCCGGGACACTCCAGTTTATACAGGGGACAGTTTCCCGGGACACGCGGTTAATACAGGGGGGACAGTTTATCCCGGGGACACGCGAGTTATACAGGGTACAGTTATTCCCGGGGACACCGAGTTATACAGGGGGACAGTTTCCCAGGGACCACGCGAGTTATACATGGGGGACAGTTATCCCGGGGACAACACCGAGTTATACAGGGGGACATTTATCCCCGGACACGCTAGTTATAACTGGGGGACAGTTTATCCCGGGGACACTCGGTTATACAGGGGGGACCGTTAATCCTCCGGGACACACACGATTTTAACAGGGGGGGACAGTTTATCCAGAGGACACCCAGTTATACAGGGTGGAAGTTATCCCGTTGACAACGGTTAATAACAGGGGGAGCAGTTATCCCCGGTGACACCGAGTATATCGGGGGGAACAGTTTATCCGTGACACACCGAGTATAAACGGGGGCAGTTATCCCGGGGACACGCTAGTTATACAGGGGGGACAGTTATCCCGGGGACACACACAAGTAAGTTACACAGGGGGGACAGTTATCCCGGGACACGCGCAGGCCGGAGGGGACACTTATCCGCATGACACACAAGTTACACCCAGGGGGACAGTTAACCTCGGGACCGCCCCCTGCTAGGCCCCAGGCCGAGGGGACACTTATCCCAGTGATAACACAGTTACACAGGGGGGACAGTTTTCCAGTGACCAGGGTGGACCGTTATCCCGGGGGACAACTCGCAGGGGGCTGAGGGGACACTTATCCCAGTGACACACACAAGTTACACAGGGGGGACAGTTATCCCAGTGACACAGGGGGGACAGTTATCCCAGGGACACGCGCAGGCCCTCCCAGCCCCTAGAAGTCCGCCAGCGGCTGTAGCCGCCTCTCCTGGAAGAAATGTGCTTCCGGCGCTGGGGATTTGTCCGGTTGGAAGAGAAGAAATACAGTGACGATCGCGTGTCCCCCGGCCTTCCCAGCAGTGACGGGGCGTCATCCTCACCGTCATCAGCCTGTGGCCGGGGGGGAGGGGTGGGGAACACAGAGGTATTACAAGCACACTAAGAGAGAGGTGGGGGAGGGAAAGATGGGGGGAGTGAAAGAGGGGGGGAGGGAATATAGAGAGGTGGAGGGTGTGTGATAGGATAGAGGGTAAGTTGTAAGGTGGCGGTTTGCTGTCGCTCTGTTTGCTTGTTCTGTGTCTCGTAGTTTTCTTTACTCTCTTGTTTTTTATCTGAGGGGTTTTCTCTATTTCTATTCCCTCCGTTGTTTCATGTCTCCCTTGGGTCTTCCACCCCTCATTTCTCCCCGTCGTGGGACCCCACCCTCCTGCACAACCGATACACAAACTATGAGAGAGAGGGAGGTTGGGAGAGATTTAAGGGGGTAGAGGGCAGTGGGGATAGGGATAGAGGGGAGGGGGGGAGAGGGCAAGTTTTTCTCTCTGGGCACTTTCGTCGCGCATTTCCTTTTTTTGTCTCTCCAGCTTCCACGCCCTATCTCCCCTGAATAAAGGGTCAGTCCCACCTAGGAGCAAAGTGACCTAATGACAGGGATGTGTTTAATGGGTTAAAGGGTCAGTCCCACGTAGGAGCAAAGTGACCTAATGATAGGGACGTGTTTAATGGGTTAAAGTGTCAGTCCCACGGAAGAGCAAAGTGACCTAATGACAGGGGTGTGTTTAATGGGTTAAAGGGTCAGTCCCACGTACGGGCAAAGTGACCTAATGACAGGGACGTGTTTAATGGGTTAAAGGGTCAGTCCCACATAGGGGCAAAGTGACCTAATGACAGGGACGTGTTTATTGGGTTAAAGAGTCAGTCCCAGGTAGGGGCAAAGTGACCTAATGACAGGGACGTGTTTAATGGGTTAAAGGGTCAGTCCCACGTAGGGGCAAAGTGATCTAATGACAGGGACGTGTTTAATGGGTCTCTAACTCAGCTTTTATGGATATCCCTGCTTCAGCACAGGTGGCTAAATCGGTCCAAGCTTCAGCACAGGTCGCTAAATCAGTCCCAGCTTCAGCTCAGGTGGCTCAATCAGAGGCTCGATCTCTAACTGAGTCACCTGTGCTGAAGCAGGGATATCCTTAAAACCTGGCCTGTTGGTAACCCCTGAGGACTGAACGTGAGACCCCGGGTATAATGGCTCAGACCCACATATAATAGTAAAGTGACCTATTGGTTAAAGGGTCAGTCCCACATAGGGGCAAAGTGACCTAATGACAGGGACATGTTTAATGGGTTAAAGAGTCAGTCCCAGGTAGGGGCAAAGTGACCTAATGACAGGGACGTGTTTAATGGGTTAAATGGTCAGTCCCACGTAGGGGCAAAGTGACCTAATGAATGGGACGTGATTAATGGGTTAAAAGGTCAGTCTCAGGCAGGGACAAAGTGACCTAATGACAGGGACATGTTTAATGGATTAATGGGTCAGTCCCACGTAGGAGCAAAGTGACCGAATGACCGGGGCGTGTTTAATGGGTTAAAGGGTCAGTCCCACGTAGGGACAAAGTTACCTAATGACAGGAACGTGTTTAATGGGTTAAAGGGGCAGTCCCAAGTAGGGGCAAAGTGACCTAATGACAGGGACGTGTTTAATGGGATAAAGGGTCAGTCCCACGTAAGAGCAAAGTGACCTAATGACAGGGACGTGATTAATGGGTTAAAGGGTCAGTCTCACGTAGGGACAAAGTGACCTAATGACAGGGACGTGTTTAATGGGATAAAGGGTCAGTCCCACGTAAGAGAAAAGTGACCTAATGACAGGGACGAGTTTAATGGGTTAAAGGGTCAGTCACAATTAGGAGCAAAGTGACCTAATGACAGGGACGTGTTTAATGGGTTAAAGGGTCAGTCCCACGTAGGGGCAAAGTGAATGGGAATTCAATTCACAGATTCAGCGATAGACTGACAGACAGAAAGACAAACAGTCTGAGAGTCTGTAAATTATTACTTCAGTATTAAGTGATGCATTTTTTATTTGGACTAACACTTGATAATATAATACTTTTAGATGTTGTTTTCAAAATGTTTTTCTGCCTTTTTCCCTTAAATAAATGCAATCTTTATGTATTGAAATAAATAGCCAGTCTGTGCTTCAGTTTAATGCATTATTATTTTTATAGTAGTGAGTGTGCTGTGAGTGTGCCCAGTGTGCTGTGAGTGTGTGCAGCGTGCTGTGAGTGTGCTGTGAGTGTACTGTCAGTGTGTGCAGTGTTTTGTCAGTGTGTGCAGTGTGCTGTCAGTGTGCTGTCAGTGTGCTGTCAGTGTGCACAGTGTGCTGTGAGCAGTGTGCTGTGAGTGTGCGCATGTGTGCTGTGAGTGTTCGCAGTGTGAACAGTGTGCTGTGAGTGTGCAGTGAGTGTGCGCAGTGAGCAGTGAGTGTGTGCAATGTGCAGTGAGAATGTTCAGTGTGCAGTGAGTGTGCACATTGTTCAGTGAGTGTATGCTGTGAGTGTGTGCTGTGAGTGTGTGCTGTGAGAGTGTGCTGTGAGTGTGTGCTGTGAGTGTGTGCTGTGAGAGTGCGCAGCGTGCTTTGATATGCGCAATGTGCTGTGAGTGTGCTCTGTGAGTGTGTGCAGTGTGTGCAGTGTGTACAGTGTTTGTGTGCTGAGTGTGTGCAATGAGTGTCCATAGTGAGTGTGCACAGTGAGTGTGTGCAGTGAGTGTGCACAGTGAGTGTGCACAGTGTGCTGTGAGGGGGCACTGTGAGTGTGTGCAGTGTTTGTGTGCATTGTTTGTGTGCAAGTGTGCTGTGAGTGTGCATAGTGAGTGAGTGCAGTGAGTGAGTGCAGTGAGTGACTGCAGTGAGTGAGTGCAGTGAGAATACACAGTGAGTGTGCATAGTGAGGATGTGCAGTGTGCTCAGTGTGCTGTGAGTGGGCACAGTGTGCACTGTGAGTGTGTGCAGTGTTTGCTGTGAGTGTGCATAGTGTGTGCTGTGAGTGTGCACAGTGTGCGCAGTGTGCTGTGTGTGCAGTGTCCTGGTTTTAAGCAATGTGCCGTGAGTGTGCTGTGAGTGTGTGCAGTGTGCTGTCATTGTGTGCAGTGTGCTGTCAGTGTGTGCAATGTGCTGTGAGTGTGTGTTGTGAGTGTGTGCAGTGTGCTGTAAGGGTGCAGTGTGCTGTGAGTGTGCGCAGTGTTCTGTGAGTGTTCTGTGAGTGTGTGCTTTGCGTTTGTGCAGTGTGTGCAGTGAGTGTGCGCAGTGTGCTGTGGTTGTGCGCAGTGAGTGTGCGCTGTGGGTGCTGTGAGTGTGAACAGTGTGCTGTGAGTGTGCACAGTGAGTGTGCGCAGTGTGCACAGTGAGTGTGTG
This sequence comes from Ascaphus truei, assembly GCA_036426205.1. Classification (NCBI taxonomy): domain Eukaryota; kingdom Metazoa; phylum Chordata; class Amphibia; order Anura; family Ascaphidae; genus Ascaphus; species Ascaphus truei. The sequence continues at coordinate 888,005 of CM071586.1, forward strand.
CAGTGATTGTGTGCAGTGAGGGTGCGCAGTGAGTGTGCACAGCGTGCTGTGAGTGTGTGCAGTGTGCTGTGAGTGTGCACAGTGTGCTGTGAGTGTGCACAGTGAGTGTGCACAGTGTGTGCTGTGAGTGTGTGCAGTGTGCTGTGAGTGTGTGCAGTGAGTGTGCGCAGTGTGCTGTGAGTGTGTGCAGTGTGCTGTGAGTGAATACAGTGTGCTGTGAGTGTGCGCTGTGTGTGCAGTGTGCTGTGAGTGTGCACAGTGTGCTGTGAGTGTGCGCAGTGTGTGCTGTGATTGTGTGCAGTGTGCTGTGAGGGTGCGCAGTGTGCTTTGAGTGTGTTCTGTGAGTGTGCACCATAAGTGTGTGCAGTTTGCTGTGAGTGTGCACAGTGTGCTGAGAGTGTGCTGTGAGTGTGTGCAGTGTGCTGTGAGTATGTGCAATGTGTGCTTTGAGCTTGCGCAGTGTGCTTTGAGTGTGCGCAGTGTGCTGTGAGTGTGCGCAGTGTGCTGTGAGTGTGCGCAGTGAGGTCTTGTAGTGTGTGCTGTGAATGTGTGCAGTGTGCTGTGAGTGTGTGCAGTGAGTGCAGTGTGTGTGCAGTGTGCTGTGAGTGTGTGCAGTGAGTGTGTGCAGTTAGTGAGTGCACTATGTGTGCACAGTGTGTGCTGTGATTGTGTGCAGTGTGCTGTGAGTGTGCGCAGTGAGGGTGCGCAGTGAGGGTGCGCAGTGAGTGTGCACAGCGTGCTGTGTGTGTGCAGTGTTTGCAGTGTGCACAGTGTGCTGTGAGTGTGCGCAGTGTGCTGTAAGTGTGCGCTGTTAGTGTGTACAGTGTGCTGTGAGTGTGCATTGTGAGTGTGCGCAGTGTGTGCTGTGAGTGTGTGAAGTGTGCTGTGAGTGTGCGCAGTGTGCGCAGTGTGCTGTGAGTGTGTGCAGTTAGTGCAGGGTGTGCTGTGAGTGTGCACAGTGAGTGTGTGCAGTGAGTGAGCGCAGTGAGGGTGTGCAGTGAGTGAGCGCAGTGAGGGTGTGCAGTGAGTGTGTACAACATGCTGTGAGTGTGCACAGTGTGCTGTGAGTGTGTGCAGTGAGTGCGTGCAGTGTGCTGTGAGTGTGCACAGTGTGTGCAGTGTGCTGTGAGTGTGCGCAGTGTGCTGTGAGGGAGCGCAGTGAGTGTGTGCAGTGAGTGTGCACAGCGTGCTGTGAGTGTGTGAAGTGTGCTGTGAGTGTTCAGTCCAGTGTAGCTGTGGATGTGCTGCATTGTAGTGTGTGCAATTCGCTGTGATGTCTGCACTGGTGCAGTGTGCTGTGAGTGTGTGCACTGAGTGTGTGCACCGTGTGCGGTGATTGTGCCGCAGTGTACTGTGAGTGAGCACGTGTGTGCTGTGAGTGTGCTCGTTGTTCCTGCGGCTGTTTGTGTGCACATGTGCTGTGAGTGTGGCTCAGTGCTGTGTGTTGTGAGTGTGTGCAGTGTGCTGTGGAGTTTGTGCAGTGTGCCTGAGTGGTCGCAGTGTGCTGTGAGTGTGCACGTGTGTGCAGGAGTTTGCGCTGTGTGTGCTGTGAGTGTGTGCGCTGTGACGTGCGCTGTGTATGTAAGGTGTGCAGTGTGCGTTGGTGTGTGCTGTGAGTGTGTGTCAGTAAGTGTGCGAGTGTGCTGTGATGTGTGCAGTGTTCTGTGCGGGAGCACAATGATGCGGTGAGTGTGTGCAAGTGTGCCGTGTGGCTGTGAGTTTGCGATGTGTGTGCTAATGCAGTTGGTGTGCTGTGGTGTGTGGCTTGTGTTGTGTGAAGTATGTGCATGGTGCTGTGAGTATGTGGCAGTGTGTGCAGAGTGCAGTGAGGTTGTGCATGAGTGCAGTTTGTGTTCAGTGTGCTGTGAGTTGTGCATGATATGTGGCAGTGATGTGTGCCCAGTGAGTGAGTGTCAATTGTTTGCGGTGGATTTTGTGGCATTGTCTGTAGTGTTTGCAGTGAGTGTTTGCAGTGAGTGTGCGCAGTGAGTGTGTGCAGTGAGGGTGCGCAGTGAGTGTGCGCAGTGAGTGTGTGCAGTGAGGGTGCGCAGTGAGGGTGCGCAGTGAGGGTGCGCAGTGAGGGTGCGCAGTGAGGGTGCACAGCATGCTGTGTGTGTGCGCAGCGTGCTGTGAGTGTGTGCAGTGTGTGCAGTGAGTGTGCACAGTGTGAACAGTGTGTGCAGTCAGTGTGCACAGTGTGCTGTAAGTGTGCGCAGTGTGCTGTGAGTGTGCACAATGAGTGTGTGCAGTGACAGAGCGCAGTGAGGGTGCACAGTGAGGGTGCACAGTGTGTGTGCACAGAGTGCTGTGAGTGTGCACAGTGTGCTGTGGGTGTGCGCAGTGGGTGCTGTGAGTGTTCACAATGTGCTGTGAGTGTGTGCTTTGAGTGTGTGCAGTGTGTGCCGTGTGCTGTGAGTGTGCGCAGTGTGCTGTGAGTGTGTGCAGTGAGTGCGTGCAGTGTGCTGTGAGTGTGCACAGTGTGTGCAGTGTGCTGTGAGTGTGCGCGGTGTGCTGTGAGGGAGCGCAGTGAGTGTGTGCAGTGAGTGTGCACAGCATGCTGTGAGTGTGTGAAGTGTGCTGTGAGTGTTCAGAGTGTGCTGTGAGTGTGCGCATTGAGTGTGTGCAGTTTTCGCTGTGAGTGTCTGCAGTGTGTGCAGTGTGCTGTGAGTGTGTGCAGTGAGTGTGTGCAGTGTGCTGTGATTGTGCGCAGTGTACTGTGAGTGAGCACAGTGTGCTGTGAGTGTGCTCGGTGTGTGCAGTGCGCTGTTTGTGTGCACAGTGTGCTGTGAGTGTGCGCAGTGTGTGTTGTGAGTGTGTGCAGTGTGCTGTGAGTTTGTGCAGTGTGCTGTGAGTGTGCGCAGTGTGCTGTGAGTGTGCACAGTGTGTGCAGTGAGTTTGCGCTGTGTGTGCTGTGAGTGTGCGCTGTGAGTGTGCGCTGTGTAATGTGAAGGTGTGCAGTGTGCTTTGAGTGTGTGCTGTGAGTGTGTGCAGTAAGTGTGCGCAGTGTGCTGTGAGTGTGTGCAGTGTGCTGTGAGGGAGCACAATGTGCGGTGAGTGTGTGCAGTGTGTGCAGTGTGTGCTGTGAGTTTGCGATGTGTGTGCTATGAGTGTGTGCTGTGAGTGTGTGCTGTGTGTTGTGAGTATGTGCAGTGTGTGCTGTGAGTATGTGCAGTGTGTGCAGTGTGTGCAGAGTGCTGTGAGTGTGTGCATGAGTGCAGTTTGTGTTCAGTGTGCTGTGAGTGTGTGCAGTGAGTATGTGCAGTGAGTGTGTGCAGTGAGTGAGTGCAGTGTGTGCTGTGATTGTGTGCAGTGTGCTGTGAGTGTTTGCAGTGAGTGTTTGCAGTGAGTGTGCGCAGTGAGTGTGTGCAGTGAGGGTGCGCAGTGAG